>JAQMYJ010000019.1:1863408-1881034 GCA_030014305.1 Clarias laeviceps | reverse complement strand
AAAAAAAACGGGACATGGATGGAAAGAAAAATTTTTGAAAAAAAAAATGGGACATGGGTGGAAATAAAAAAAAAAAAAAAACGAGACATGGGTGGAAAGAAAAGGAAAAAAAAACCGGACATGGGTGGAAAGAAAAATAATAAAAAAAAACTAAACGGGACATGGGTGGAAAGAAAAATAAATAAATTAAAACGGGACATTGGTGAAAAAAAAAATGTTTTTTGAAAAAGAAAATTGAAGGGAAAAAATGGGACGCAAAAAAATACCTGGAGGAAAAAAAACAAAACCAAACAGGACATAGGTGGGGAAAAAAAAATCTTGACTGCGTGACTTCCGGATCGATCTCCCATCGCCAAAATACGAAATGGCAAACTCCGAGTACGAACTGAATCTTTATATTTTAAGCCAAGCTAAAAGTAAAACTTAGCTCCTCAGAAAATCATTCTCTTCATGGCTATTTAATACGGAGCCCCTAAAGGGACATGAGTAGAAAAAAAAAATCTATAGATTTTTGCTTTGTGATTTGGATTAATATTGCTGTTTGGAAAGTTTTGTTGCTCTTATTTGACACGGCTTGAAGATTGAATTCACTTTGTGACTTTGATTATCGTTGTACTATACCTACTTATTATTTGACTTGACTTGCAAATACGGATTTTGTACGATTTGTAGGACGTATTTCGGATGTCAGTGTCCCTCTAAAATAAACATGACGAAAGGAGTCACAAGTACATGATGAGATTCCAGTTCAGTGAAAACAGATCCAACTTTGGAGGAGCACATGGACCATGTCTCATCTTATTAGACTGGATGTTAGGTTTTAGGCAACATAACACCGTGATTATAGCTTTGCTTAGTTTATTTTAGACTGCACTCAAGTTTTTTTTTTTTTTTTTGCACAGTGCCTATGTGTGACATGCTGAATGTCATTAGCTGTCTCGAATGACAATTTAACAGCTCTGAGAATCCCTGACAAGATGTGAGATGCCTGGTTATGTTTTCTGGGACTAAAACTTTGAGCATAAATAGATATTTCTCTCTTTTTAAGTCTTACCAAATGAAAAATAACTTACAATGCAGAGGTGATGAATTATAATATATAATACAAATAAATTCTAGCGGAAAAATTGCAAACAAGTCTCATGCTATGCTGAGTGTTCTCACATTGTTGATGTTTCATCCAGCTGACCTGAACTTGAACGTGGTGGCGATGGCTCTGTCGGGATACACGGATGAGAAAGCGTCTCTGTGGAGGGAGATGTGCAGCACGCTGAGACTGCAGCTGAAGAAGCCGTACTTGTGTGCCATGTTCGCCTTCCTCACCAGTGAACCAGGGACATACGACGCAGTGCTGGTGTGTGTGTGTGTGTGTGAGACGAGACGTAATAATGTAGATGAGATGTAATAATACAGCATGTAGAGTGAACGAAAGTTTTAAAGTCAGGATTTCTCTGTGTGTGTAACAGACCGAGAGTCGTGTGGCTGTGAGAGACCGAGTCGCCTTCGCCTGTATGTTCCTCAATGACAATCAGGTAACAATCTGTTTGTTTTTTTAATAGTTCTTCCCTTTAGTTTGTGTGTTAGGGATGTTGGAAAAACCTAATTAATTAATTATATCGCTTGTTTGATTAGTTGAACGATTATTTTTGTGGTACTTTTCAGAATACATTGTACTTGTACTTTAAATCTGGAAATGCTTTTATTTTTCAATATTGGAGTCAGTGGGCCAACACACACACACACACACAAAACAGGCAATCTGGGGACGCCAGATTAGGCTAATCTGCATGTTTTTGGAATAACCGGAAAGTGAAATGTTGCAGTTCCTCTATAATCTTACAGGTGGCGCTAAACTTATCACATATTAGCAGGCAGCACAGACTCTTGTCTGGTAGGAGCAAATTATTTTCTAAGCTTTCACAAAATAATAATAATAATAAATACCCAAAATAAAATAATAAAAATCATATTAAATCAGAAATTTGTAAAATAGTGATACTGACAGAATCGTAATACAAATCAAATCTGCACCAAGAACCATTATAAGATAATCCGGTGGCCCCTTGTGATGATCCCTGTCCTCACTAGTTAAATATTAGTTAGTTCTTTTAAATAGGTTTTTAAATATATAAATAATATTAAAAAAAAAAAAAAATTTCACTCACTGAAATCAACATGCTTAACTTTTAATATGCTTTCTTTCCTGTTTGATTATTTATTTATCTGTCCATTCACTCATCTGTATTGGTGTTTAATTAACTGTTTACTGTCCGGCCTCAGCTGTCCCGGTACATCGATAAGCTGACCAATGAGATGAAGGAGGCGGGGAATCTGGAGGGCATCCTGCTGACGGGGCTGACGAAGGATGGCGTGGATCTGATGGAGAGTTACGTGGATCACACGGGAGACGTGCAAACTGCCAGTTTCTGCATGCTCAGGGTAGAACCGGCTTTAACACGCACGTAACCCGTATCACCAGACCTGTAGTCTTTAGCATCAGACCTGTAACTTCAGAAGAAATCATCAGGAAAAAAAAAAAAAAAGGAAATTTGATGAGCTTGACTGTACTGAACGTAGTGTGTGTGTGTGTGTGTGTGTGTGTGTGTGTGTGTGCGGTCAGGGCTCGAGCGCTGAAGTAGTGAAGGACGCCCGTGTACAGTGCTGGATCGAGAACTACCGCAACCTGCTGGACGCCTGGAGGTTCTGGCACAAACGGGCTGAGTTTGACATCCACAGGAGCAAACTTGACCCCAGCTCTAAGCCTCTCGCTCAGGCAAGGACACGGATTTTCTCTCGTTTTACTTTTTTTGTCTTCTTCATTCAAGTGGTCATAAAATTTGCCCTGCTTTTTTTTTCTTTTTCTTTCCCTTTCCTTGTGCAGGTGTTTGTAAGCTGTAACTTCTGCGGGAAGTCCATCTCGTTCAGCTGCTCTGCCATGCCGCACCAGGGCCGCGGGTTCAGCCAGTACGGGGTCAGCGGCTCGCCCACCAAGTCAAAGGTCACCAGCTGTCCGGGCTGCCGAAAACCGCTGCCGCGTTGCGCCCTCTGCCTCATGAACATGGGAACGCCGATGTCCTCATGCACAGGTATTCAAGCTGCATCATGGCTGATTAAAAAAAAAAAAAAAACGACCGGCTCTCAGTGAAAGCTTTGTGACTTTCATCAGGTACAGGAAAGTCAGACGAGAAAGTCGACCTGCCAAGAGATAAAAAGCTCGCTCAGTTCAACAACTGGTTCACTTGGTGCCACAACTGTCGTCACGGCGGCCACGCTGGTCACATGCTCGGCTGGTTCAGGTCAGTGCAGTTACATAATCCGTGATGTTAAATACGTCAAACCGGGACTGGGTTCATTCAGAGGTTTTACTGCTACATTCACAAGAAATTTCTCTTTTTTTTTTTTTTTCTCTCCTCGCCTTTCAAGGTCCCAGTTTGACTTGAACGCCCATCGTAGAACTCTAGTAATGTTTGTTCATTAATAAATAAAAAAATAAAAATAAAAATGGTTAATGTTTGCAAACTGCTTCTAGGAAAAACCTTCTATGAAGTTCTAGGAAAATGATTAGTTTTGTGAAGCTGCTTCATCACAAAATTATTGATTATTTTCCTAAAACAGCACAACACAGGAGTTTTATTCCTTGCACACGTTACATTTTGTTTCTGCTATAAATCATTGTAGCTAAATTATTTACGATTTAATAGATTGAACCACAATCTGCAATCAAGTACATGTTGAATTAAAGATCAGCTCTTCATTTCTTCAGACTGTTTTGACTATAATGTGTCTCCTCTGTCCTGCAGAGACCACAGCGAGTGTCCGGTCTCAGCGTGTACGTGTAAATGCATGCAGCTGGACACGACAGGTAACCTGGTGCCCTCAGACAGGATGTAGTCCTGCAGCGTTCCAGTCCGCGAGCCTGAGTAAACGTCCACGCCAGGGTTCGGTTCCTACACGCCTTCGTGGTGCCACGTCTACCTCCTCACGTCAAGATGAACGGACCAGGGTTCTGGTTATACAGAACTAAACACAAATGTGAAAGCACTCTTGTTATATAACGAACCCAACCAGTTTAAGTGTATTTCCTCAAGCAGTGCAGCAAAAGTGCTTTGTTGTCCCGTGATTCTGCAACACACACTAATAATAACAGGTTTCTTTTCCCACCGCCGCTTTAGATCATGTTTGTGATTCTCTTTAAGGTAACGTGATGAGCTGGAATCAGGCTAGTTGTTTGAAGACACGTGTGATTGCGTGTGTGCTTTTTAATCTCCTGAATATAAAATCCAGTCTTGAGTCAAAGCTCAGATCAGTTCTGTGTCGTTGTGCGTTTGTCCTGTACAGAAAGCATGAACAAGCATCCGTCTACTTTTTCATGCTGGAATCGTGGAAACCTGTGTGGAAGCAACAGTCGCTTGAAAGCTGTCATAGGTTGAAGCTGAGCCATGGAGCTGTGTGCTCATCTCCGGAAGTACTGGACCCCTTTAGAACCATACAGTATCTGCTTCAGCACCACTTCAGATAAACACTGCTAAATATTCTCCCGCCATCTTTAACTGACTTGTGGACATTTCCTATTAAACAAAAAATAATTTAGTTAATAAAAGTCTGTTTCTAATTTAAACCCAGTTTTATTACCAGTGTTTGTTTTCTATTAAAATAATTAAAATTGAAGTTTTGCATTGAAGTTTCTTGAAGAGGTTGTGATAATTCTTTTTATTTATTTTTTTAAAGAAATGATGTATTAAGGCTTATGTAAACATTTGCAATACAGTACATTAGTTGGATAGAGGACGGTTCTGCATTTTAGAATTGTTTAAATTTATGACCAAAAAACGAGCCAGTTGTGTTTGAGGCAAATTCAAGTTTGAACAAAAGTGACAAAAGAGGAAAAAAAAGAAAACCTTTTTTTTTTTTTTTTACTGTAGGTCAAACCAAATTCACTTTCAGCTTTCATTATTCTACCTACAGCAATAAACATATTTTAACATAATCACTTTGGTACATTTTATATTTATTATTTCTAGACGATAGATAATTTTTGACTAGAATTTCACATGTAAAAAAAAAAAAAATAAAAATACAATGCATTTTATTATTCATACAAATTACCTTTGTGTTTGTGGATTAGATTTCGTTAAATGCTTCACATCACTTTTCAGCATAATGTTAATTTTCATTCAGGCAAATAAAATCTATCTATTTATACATATAATAAAACTGTACTTTTTTAAAGTTGGTGTGTCTGTACATTGAAGATACAGTATTTGTGAAAAAATTATTGGGGGAGGGGTGACGTAACAGAACGCATCAAGATGGTTTTTGAAATTTTTGTCTGTTTGTGCATGCATCACACAAAGACTACTGAGGAAATTTTAATGGGGTTTTTCACAGGTGTATTTGGCCGAACTTGAGGTAACACACAGTAGGTTTTCTTTCATCTCAATCGGCCCAGAGGAAGAGAAGATGTGCTACTTTGAAATTTAAATGTTATCATTTTATATCATAAGAAAAATTAGACCTTGAAAAAAATCATTAGTTCATTTCAAAATTCAACAGATGGCGCTGTACTTTTTTTAAAAATGTGCTTATGAGTGTGCAATTAAATTCCATGCAAATTAAGTCGCGTGCACATCTAGTAAACAAATAAATAAATAAAATGCACTATCCTTTACAGCAGTTTCGTCATACCTACAGACCACAGTGAATTCATTTTAAGGTTTGATTCTTAATTTATTCATTCAGTTCAATTATGGGACATGGAGCAATAAAATAATCTGTACTATACTTGCCTTAAAAAGCTAATGGCTGACTTTTAAAGTTGTTCATCCCTATTCAAAAATTTATATTGGAACGGGATATTTGTAAAATGTTCCTACTTATTGAATCACAATTTTCATGAGTAAGTTTTTATTATTATTGTTGGACTTTTTAATGTTACAGGTCAAAGGTAGTAGAATACTTTGAGTGTTTACTCCTGTTTAAAAGATCTAACATTAATTTAACATATCTGATCTAACATAAAATGACAGTGCTAACCACTAAGCCACCGTGCCACTATTATTATTATTATTATTATTTTGCAGAATTTGTTTACTGAAATTAGTAGGTATGTGTAAGGCATCTCTCTCCATGTTAAACTCCTACACTTCAAAAATAGAAGTAGCAAAAAAAAAAAAAAAAACATTAAGTTTTGCTTGCTAGGTGGAAGAAGTGAGAAATGCTCACACTTCACTCTCTGCACTGATATGAAAATCATCATGAAAATGTGTTAATCAATACCTTTTAGCATCTCAGGTAGCACCACACTGTTCAAACTCTTCTTCTTCTGTGTAAAGTCGTCTCTGTTCAGGAATGGATAGTAAAATTAAGCGCCACCCTAATGTTTTTTAATAAATTAATCAAGAGAAGTGTAAAGATAATGGACAGTAATTTGAAAGAAAAATGAATTTGAATTATAATGGGGAAAAAATATAATCATGAGGTACAGATGACGTAGAGAGTCAGACGACATAATATGAGAATTCCTTGGGAAAAGTTTGCCTATAATGGGTTAATAATTTGGTAAGGAGGGAAAAAAAAGAACTAAGGGAGGAGATAAGGTTTGCATCCCTCCCCTTGAAAACTGTACATAATGAGCCTGTATGTAACTGTCAGACAGTCTGCTCATGATCATGCTTGGATTTACGACCTAAGCATTACAAATTCGGCTCACTTGGGTATTTTGCTGCAATAAATCCTGCTTACTTCATCCAGATCTGCACAGAGTCCTGAGTCGTTCTTTGTTCATTTTTGACTAGAGATACAGTAATTAAGGTAACATTAACAAGTGGAAGATAAAAATCTCCCACAGCGGTTCGTCCTTCTTGTTGGTATGCTGACGTTATCCTGGATACCGTAACTCTTGATACATCACAAAGACTTGCTGTCTTGGTCACAGATGCGCCATCGAGCAAAACTGTGCTAATCCTCTGATCCTCTGCTAATTAAACCTTCACACTCTGCTCTTACTGCTGGAATGTGCAATCAATGAAGATTTAGCCATAAAACCTCCAACACTAAATAGGCCATTCATTGTCCAACCCTATATATATATATATATATATATATATAAATAAAACTGTATAGCACTGCATGATACAGACTTATCTTTTAATTAAATGTTTTATTTTGTATATCTTCATGCTCTTATGAAGTCACATTTTTACAGTATATGAGAGAAATAATAATAATAATAATAATAATAATAAGGGAAAAAGCTTTTAAAAACTAAACATAATACATGATACACACCAGAAGGTTCTGTGGCACTGTTATAATGTATAATAATCACAACCTATGAAGTAAAATTCATAATGCATAACATTGATATAAATGCATCTTAATAAATAATCCAATTAAATATAAACATCTTCATAAATAATAATAATAATAATAATAATCAGTAAAGTGCCTTTATGTTATAAATGTACTTAGTACTAGTGTTATCTAACGGTCTTCATGAGAACTTCCCTTCAGGTTTTGTTAATCGAGTCCTCCAGTAATATTCTTGCTTTGCGCCGGAGCTTTTTGCTCAGTTGGGATGCTTTATATTTTTATCTATTCATTAATGTTGATAAACAAAATAACTGTCCATTTGGAGTAGATATAAATATACTGTATACAAGCAATGGCGCTAAAATTGTAAGGGGGGATTAAATAATTTTTTAAACCTCCTTTATCATCTCAATTATGAAAAAACGAATAAGTAAGTAAATAAATAAATAAAGGATTTAATATTCTCTGAAATGAATAAAATGACATTTTTAAGGAAACTTGGAACTGATAAATTCCCACTTAATCCCGAACGCAGGCGATGATTGGCGTACAGTAACGTGACCTGCACTCTGTTTGGGTTTCTTGTGCTAATAAAACACAAGACAACTTTACATGAGAACTTTGATCCACTTTTGTACATGTCCCTCCGCTCAGGTTAATTAGATGACGTTTAAGTGAGCGTTTTAAAGATGGCCGCCGTGTGGACGGAATTCACTACGCAGTAAAGAGCTCGTGCTCCCCGTCTGTTCTGCCGACCGCGTCCGGGTTGGTGAGAGGATCCAAATCGGCGAACAGGTTAAACCACGCAGTGCGATCCTTCGCGACTTCACTGGTGTCTGTTCATCACACACACACACACACACAAACACACACACACACACACACACTTAAAACACTGAGGGGAAAACTGGAACTCCTGTGACTGCATTGACAAACACTAATTCTAAAAATATAAGCAATGTTCAAATCAAACCAGGATTTCTGATAAACTTCCTTATTAATGTAAAGCACAGTACGGTGATGAGACTCTTAGCCGCAGTAAAACATCTGAAAGGTGCCAATGTTTTCAAGGAGGCTGTATATCCATGAATGACGCCTTACCCTTGAAAATCGATGGATAACTTGTCGCCAACTTGAGGAAGAGATGGATCTGTGTGTGTGTGTGTGTGAGAACTGTACACACAATCATTCACCAACACCACTTGGACATTACAGGAACTCGGGTGGGAGTTATTGCCACATCTCCAGTACAGTCCTGACCTCGCTGCAAGACATTTCCACATGTTTGGGCCATTAAAGGAGGAGTTCTTGGGAGGCCGGGGTTTCAATCTTGAAGCAGACAGTCTGATCATGGCTCTGGCGTACTGAGAAAATCTTTCTACCTTGATGGTGTCCAAGCACTAGTGAAACGCTGGGAGTTTTTACTCTTATAACTGCGTTCTGTTATTCTGCATAATCAAAAGTCCTGGTTTGACTTGAATGCCGATCGTATTTAGAGCTTGTTAAGGAAAACTTATTTAAATTCTACTTGTGTTGCACAGTGATGGGAAGTTTGGGTCATTTTAGTGACCGTTTTGTTTTTATCTCGTTGAACGAATCTTTTTTGAGTCATTTAGTTCATTTCGTCCTTTTAGTCAGAAATACAATAAAATGTTACATTTTCAATTAACAGACGCCAAATACGTCTACATTCACAAATTCTGGCTATAGTTCCAGTAATGAAAATATCACAATGCAGCTAAGGACATATTATAATAAACAGAATGAGTAGCTCAACTCTTATATATTCTGGTCCGAGTCGTTTGTTCTTTTGAATCTACTGCACTGCATAGCGTCTATGGGAGTCACGTGACAAAAGAACGAACGACTAGGAGTAGAAGACTCATTGAGAAGAACCGCTCAATTCTCTTTCCTGTGTTTTGCGATGTTTTGCGCATGAAAATGAACGAATCACTCTCTGAGACGACTCGTTCTTCTGAGTCACATTAAGGACTCGTTCAAAAAGAATGAATCGTTCATGATCGACCCATCACTAGTGAATACCCATAATGCACTTTATCATTTGTGAAGTCAAACATAAATAAATCTACAAAAATAAAGTTTTGCAATCAGTCTTCCAAGCTTAATGTTTAGTTTTAGTGTCACAAGTCTACATATAAATGTAAATATAAGATATAACAGATATGCGTCAGGTGATGATGTGGCGTGTACAGTACTCACCTCTCACTATCTGTTTGGACGTGATCCGATTGGCTGCCTTGGTTTGGTCACTTTGCCCTGCGGAGCTTTGTAAATTATCCATAATCCATCCTGCAATGACATAAGGAGAGAATTTATCATGATTATTTATTTTTATTAATAAGAAATCTCATATGAGCATTCATTTTTCACGTGTTAATTTCTCTTCCGTCGCTTATCAGCTGTAGCTAACACCATAAAACATTAATTGTTGTTCGTAACCGACGTGAGTGACGCGAGTTCTGGTAGATGTTCTGCCGTACCTGACGCTGCAGACTGCAGGTTGTGAACGTTCTGGTCGAGGAGTTGTGAAGGCAGGAAAAACGAAGCTGCTTCCTCTTCCTCTTCTTTCTCAGGCTGAACGTCTGTGACCGTAGACGTCCCTCCATCCAGAGACTCGTCCTCCCCGAAGACGTCCCTCCACTCGCGGGAGAAATCTGCGTCCTCCACTGAGCTGGAGCCGAGGAGCTCGGTGAGCATGCTCAGTCCGTCGTTCTCCTGCGCTCTGACGCTGCACGCAGGCTCCTCGCCGGCTCCTGAACACACCCGAGACGTTCACGCTACGTTTCTAGAGCTTCTTGATTTGCTTCATTATTAAAGTCTTAGGACTATGCTTATAATTCTTCATAATTTGCTGAAAAAAATCTTTTAAAAAAACACGCTGTATTAATGAAAATTTAAAAAGGTGTATTTTATTAAAGTAATACTATATTAGTATGAAAGAACTTCTTTTATCTACATGCCGCAAGAATCAATATTAGGGATGAGAATGACCAGGAATCACCCGATTAACGATATTATCACCGTTAGATCTGTATTGTGATTCTATGATACATATAATACATGATATAATACAAATTTAATCCTTTCTGGAGAGGAGTTCTTAATGCAAAATTTCGTATTGCAAATTGCATTTTCTCATAGAAAATAATGAAAATGCAGATAATCTGTTCCAGCCACCCAAAAATATTACCAATATTCCCAATTTTCAACACTGTAATCAGATTTTTCCTTATAAAAACGATCAAAACATAAAAAAAAAAAAAAAAAAAAGACATGTTAATGAAGTAAAATATGAAATAATTAGACATTAAACCTCACTTAACCTAAATTTATGATTTATGTTTTGATTTATTGGCACCGGCTGCTTTAAAAACCAAACTAAAAGCTGCTCCCTTTTCTTCTTGCTACCGTCCTTGCGAAGATTCCTGGGACCCGCGGTGCTACGTCTTCACTAAATCTTACACAAAATGCCAAAAAATCCGCAGTTTTGAACGACTTCCGGACGTATGTGCAACTTAGCCGTTTAGCTCAGTTTGTTGCTAGTTCTCGTATGCTGAAAATGCTGTGTATGCTGAGGCAAAATTTCTTGCAAAATTTCAGTTCTTAAGGCAAACATTCGTAAGGCGGGGCGTTTCATAACTTTATAAATATCCCAATCCGATATTATTTATTTTATGTTTTTGAGATTTTAGCCAGTGTGGAGATATCTGTAGATACAGTACATAAATTGCCACAAAATATGTGATACATTACTGAATATAATTCAGCTAATTAATATAATTAAGAAGTATGTCATTGTAATTTTTGGCCCATCAGTGTGGTTCAATGAAACCTCGGATTGTGAGTAACACGGTTTGCGAGTGTCCGCAAGACGAGCAAAGATTTTTAATAAATTTTGACTTGGGCTGTGGAACGAATAACAAGAATAAGTTTCCAGTATTTCCTATGGGAAAATTCGCTTTGGTTTACGAGTGTTTTGTAAAACGAGCCGCTTCCGGAATGAATAATTTCTCTTATACGGTGGAACCTTGGATTACGAGCATAAAACACATTGTCTCATGTTGCTACAGGAAAACAACCCGAGATAGAGTGTTGTTGATGAAGCAGAGTTACTGTCACCACCCTGCACTTGATTCATGAAGTGAAGTGTTTTATTCCTACGTTGCTGGATTTCTACCTGACTGCTTCGTGTCCTCATTCAGATCCCCGTCGTCTATTGAAATTAGCCTGTAAACACAGTGAACAGTCACGTCAGACATTTAAATAAGGAAAAAGGGAAACATATAGCGGGATGAAAAACGTCTCTGACGTGTCCTCTACGGCGGGACTCGATTCCTCGTCTTCTGTTTTCATCTTGCTTCTTTTCTTCGTCCGTTTCTTTGCTCCCGGATCGGATCCTTTATTCTCCTGTGTATGACAAACACACAAACAAACAGAAATCATGAAAACTATATTTGATTAAAGGATTATGAGAAGTGTATTTTAAATTAGTTTATTTATTTTTTTTGCTGTTGTTTGTTTTATCCTTTCACCTTGTCCTTTTCCTTTTTTATTTTCTCTTAGACTTTCATTTTGCTGTTTTTTTAATGGTAAAATGTGTTGGAATCAGTAATTTCTTAATTCAGTGCTGAAAATGAGTAGTGTATTAGGTAGATAGGACGTTATTGAGAGTAATTAATAATAATAAATTTGCATGTACTGTAACATTTCTTTTGTGTGTGTCTACATTTTCTCTAATACAGACCGATTATGTAAACCAGTAAACACCCTGTTTTTACACACATCATTATATTGACGGCTCATCCTAATGTTCACGCTTTATTAGCACGTTTCCAGGTGTTAATAAGTCGTAAATTATATGACGAATGTATATCATCACCTCGCTGGCCGTCTGCGCTGAGAGCTCGAACGGCTGGCAGCCTTTAAAGCTCTCGTGAATGGCGGCCATGGTGTGAGACGTTTTCTCCCAGAAATGCAGCAGCGTAGTCTGAAAATCAGAAACATCAGGGGGAAAAAAAAGGCTTAGACTGAATATCAGCTTATAACACAAAACCATGAAAAGAATCACCTTTTACATTGTCTTTGTTTTTTTATCTTGTTTTTCTCATCGACTTTTCTTTTGCAATTTTTAATAATTATTATTATTTTGCAGTTTCTAATAATAATTGTGTGTGTGTGTTTGTATGTACACAGTTGTTTTTAATCACTAATTTAATTATTTCTGCACTGAAAATGAGCTGTATATTAGGTATGCAGATTATAATAATAATAATACAAATAATAATAATACAATGGACTTGTGTTTCTCTGGATGTGGATGAGGACATGGTGACACACCTGGTAGTTAGTGAGGACATGAGACAGAAGGTTACATCGACTGGCTCCCAGTAAATCCACCTTCTGACAAACGTCGTTCTTCAGCTTGTCAAAGCCGGTCTTAGTGAGACGCACCTGAGCCTGAACCTGCATGAAGGGGACAAGGTGCAGAAAATACGACGCTGAGACGAGTGTGTCAAAATGTGTCAAAAAATAGCACATGGTCCTTAATGACGTGTCTACAATATACACAATATGAATCTCAATATACTACTGGCTGGTAGGGGTGCAATAATTCATAAAACCTATAATCAAATTAGTTTATTACTAACGATTAGGTGATGACATCATCGCGCTTGATTCTCACGCGAACGGCGAACACGGGGACATCATGCATGGTAGGTGTGAGGCTTAATGAGGTGAAGTGAGTAATAGTATAGTGACCACACCCCTTCACCACAGACTTAATCTTAATTTTCTTAACATTTCAACTTAACACCATCTTTACGCTTTAATTTCTTTTTGCTTAATTAATTAATTCATTAATCAATTAATTAGATTAATTTTATTGCTGCTCTTTTGATTTTCCTTGGTTTGATTTTCCCGTTTCATTCATTTAAACACACATTTTTATAAAGTATTTATTTTTATAAAAAAAATGACTGTTAGTTATTACATGCACAAAACAATCTTTAGCTTAACTTGAATTCAAAGCTGATAGTTAAATAAGAGCTATTGACTAATTGCGCCACGTCAATCGATTGATTAATCGATTAGCAAAACAGTTGTTATTTGCAACACTAACACTACTAAGTCTGAATCCCGATGATGCCACAGTCATGCGTCGTCGGGACACAAGGGAGTGAAACTTGGGCGTGCTTTCTAGGTAGGAGGGGCTTACTCTCTATTCCCTGTCAATCATAATAAATAAAGTGCATCTGTAAGCTCATGTATGCAGAAAAGGCCTGATGACGCCTCCTTCATAGTGTGTTACAAAGCATCAAAGTAATGACTTGGCTGACTGACTTTACGCATCTCAGAGGAAGCACGTGTAAGCCTTCATGCTTGTTAATTTGATCAGTAGATGGTCACGTGACAGGACAGGAGTTAGCTGGAATGTGACTGACTTTGCGGAACTTCTGCATCTGCTTGTGCGTGTCGGGGTCCAGCTCCTGCGAGACGTCCTTCATCCACAGCAGAGCTCCGCGGTACTCGGTCCTCGCCTGCTCCATCCTGTTCACGGTGAGCCACGTGTCTGAGATGGCTCTGTAGCGGAACGTCTCCACTTCCTGGTACAGGCGGCAGAGCGGGACGCGCAACGCCAGCCTACGGGGGTCAGAGCGACTGAACTAAAGGGACTAATCCTGAAAAAATGACTAGAATGGCTAACAATAAAGTTAGCATGGGCTGAGTTTTTATATGTGACTATATGCAGAATATTCATGTCCATCAGAATAAATAAATCGCAAGATATACAGTAATCGTTTATCTGTGCATGCAATGATAACGCATCAGGTTGTCTCTGAACAAGTGTGTGTAGTGTTATAACGGACGCTTCATTTATCACACACCTCTGCTGAGAGGAGAAGCAGAGCGCTTTCCCGGTCGCCTGCATGATCTTCCCCGCTCGGCTTTTGTCCTGAGAGCCCTGAGAGCCCTGAGAGCGCAGGAAGCGCCCCAACTCGTTCTCCTCCTGAGACAGAACTGAGACGGGAAAAGCGACATAGGTTGATTGTTTTCCTATAACTGCACGCCACAGCAATTCAACAACACTAGCAATTAATTACCTATTTAAAAAAAATTAATGCCATACATAATTTTTTATTTAGTTACAGATAAAAATAACGATGCCGAATATCTGTAAACGATTATACGCTTTTTTGTCTCTGATAAACGTTTCTTTAAGAAAGCACTGACGCATAAGAGTCCTTGAGTAAACATTAAAATAAACATCTCCTCACGGAAAACTTCATTCCATCGAAGATATTTCGGAGTCTGGTGATATATAAATGTACAGTACAAGCCTTGATTAATTAGTGGTTACTGTACTATGGAAACAGTAATACTGGAATGGAAAAATTTGTAGATTTTAAATTTGACATTCTTTCCCTAGTGCAATTTTTCTCTTCTTTTTACTGCAGAAAAATCTTCTTATTCTACCTTTTCTTTTCACGTCACGGACAGTCGTTTAAGCATTTTACTGCATATCATACTGTGTACGGTTTGGTACGTGACCAATAAAATTTGAATTTGAAAAGTCGACCAGGCGTTAAAAGAACAGGAAGTTGAGCGAGAGCGAGATCTATAGGTGGCGCTAATAAAACTTACAGGACATCCAAAAGCACAGGGCGGTACTAAGATGGAAACAAAGGGGAAAAAAGCGTTTAAAGGTTTTTGTTTTTTTTCCTTCGGAAGACTAGAGAATCGGCTTTAAGAGGCCGAGAACATGACGGAGACTGAGACCTACAGTTGGCGGTAATGCAACATACGCTGTTAAACAACAAGAAAGAAGAAAATTAAATCAACAGTGCACTGATTCCAAAGACTACGTACAGCAGATTCTCCGCTGATACTGTTCTATCACTTTAAGGAGCTCCATGCACGTCCTCTGCACCGAGTGGAAAACCTGCAGGAGTGAAAGAAATCACATTAAGTGAGTGTTCGAAATAAACAAGCCTTCGCTTAGAAATCAGCCTTGACTTCTGCCATCTCTCTCACCTCCAGTTTGGCATCGAGGTCTGCGTCCGAGGCGACCACATGGTCGTCTTCTTTCTTCCCTGTCACTTTAATCAGCGTCTGTTTGGTCTTCCAGTATTTCTGCTGGAATTTATTCACCACTGAGGAGTCCTGACTCTGGACAAAGCGATCGAAGTACTCACGTGTATAACCGCTGTGACAAAACACACACGTTAATGTGTAATGAATCAGAATCGTTCTCTATGAGAATAATTGTTGACTAATACAGTATATATACACTCTCTCATACACACACACACACACACACACACTATATCATACTGGTGTCCGCTGTCCATGTCTCCAAGTGAGCTGAAAGAAAAGATGTATACAAACAAATGAATAAATAAATACTGATTATACATACAGGTTTATAGAATATTGTCTGCCGTAATCTTGATTCTAACTGGAAGCTAATTTAATTATCATCTCAGGATTATATAAAAATCACTCGTTCTAATACATTATGGTTTCCATGGTAACAGCATATTAATAGTAAATATTGGCGGCACGGTGGCTTAGTGGTTAGCACTGTCGCCTTGTGCCTCCAGAGTCCGGGTTTGATTTCCTTGGGGTCTGTGTGTGTGAAGTTTGCATGTTCTCCCCATGTTTGGTGAGTTAACTTCGGGTACTACGGTTTCCTCCCACAGTTCAAAGACGTCTAGATATGGCTGATTGGCCTCACTGTAGTGTGTGATTGCATATGTGAATGTTGACTGGAGATCCTACAATGGTTTTAGAAATGGGAATAAATACAATGGTGATCACCATAGGCCTCCACGGTCCCTAGAGGCTACAGAGGCTCCTAGATGGATGGATGGACGGACGAGTACATAATATGTACGAGGTATGTTGACGTGATGAGTTTAACACTGGAAGGAATCTCATTTCATCCATTTCATCACACCATCTAATGGTTAATTATTTTTCTACAACAGCACTACAACAATATGTATGTATGTATGTATACATTAAATGTACAAAAATTTGTGGACGGCCTTCCAGGAAGAGTGTAAGCTGTTATAGCTGCAAAAGGGGGACCAACTTCATCTTAAAGTATATGTTTTTGGATAGAATGTCATTGCAGGTTTGTCCATATAGTGTATGTTCAATACAGTGCAGTATAGTATATAGCAGAGTACAGTGCAGTCCTTTCACGCTACTGCGCATGCGTAGATCGATTCATTATTTATTCATTAAGCAGCTGCGCAAACACGGCGTTTAAACACTTCTATTTCCAACACTATACACTCAGACTGTTAACCAAATCAAATAAAATCCACGTGAAATTATGTATATATCTACAGTTATAATAAGGGTTATTAATCCGTCCATATTCTGCCGCATAAATAAAAACAAATAAACAAACACAGCTTCCGGTTCGGCACAAAAACAAAATACATAACGGCTGTAAACAGGTCATTTAAAAATGCTCATTATTATTATTATTATTATTTTTACCTTGTTCCTTTGAAAATGTAGCGTTTCTTTCTTGTTGTTTAAAGCATCTTCACTCCTCCGGTTATCCGACGGTTGCGCGCGATGACGTCACGTCGACGCACGTACAGAACCGACTCATGAATGTGACGACTCGTGATGAACGAATCGGTTCTTTATAATTTGATTTTTTCCTTCTTTTTTGCTTATATAATCGCACATATATTCAATTTTGAATACAAATTTAAATTACAGAAAAACGGAGATGAAATGATAAAATATTATATTACAAATATTGGATGTAATGCTGATTGAATCAAACCGCTCGATTCATTTTAAGAATCAGTTCATGAAAAATGAATCATATTAAGGATTTTCGCTAGTGGATCTCGAAAAACTCACTCACTCACCGTCTATACCTCTTTATCCTGTATACAGGGTCATGGGGGACCTGGAGCCCATCCGAGGAGCCTTCGGGCACAAGGCAGGGTACACCCTGGAAGGGGTGCCAATCTATCACGGGGCACACACACACACACACACACACACACACACTCAAACTCACTGCTGTTTGGCCCTTGAGAAAGGCCCTTAACCCTGTCTATAATAGCAGACCCTTTGCTGTGACAAGAAGCTGCAATATGCAAAGAATAAAGAATTTCACTGTGCAGTAATGCATATATGACGAATACAGGCAGAATTTGCAAACTCCATGCACACAAACCCGAGGCGTGAATTGAACTTGGACCCTGAAGGTTCGAGGCACAGTGCAATCCACTAAGTCACCGTGCAGCCTATGTTAAAA
>JAQMYJ010000019.1:1851398-1863390 GCA_030014305.1 Clarias laeviceps | reverse complement strand
TTCTACTACTATGCAATTTTCCCCCCATTCATTAATTCATTTGTCTTCTATACCACTTATTTTGTATACAATTAGCCTGATTTGCATGTCTTTGGACTGTGGCATGAAGAGAACATGCAAACTCCATGCACACAGACCGGAGGCGGGAATCAAACCCTCAACCCTGGGGTGAGAGGCCACAGTGCCACCACCAACCAATTTTATTTAACAGATTAATAATGATCAATTAAACTGAATTCCTGAATTCCTCTTAAATATCTCAAATATTTTCCCCAAATAGACCCAAGACATTTTTTTTGTAGGTGAACATTCAAGGTAAATATTCAAGAGCTTACAGTAGTTTCTGGTTAATGTGCTGAAAGCCAACGAAACAACCCTGCACTTTTACATGTTTCTCTAAGATAAGATTTAAATCCTTTAAAGTGAGTCATATCGATTTGTGCTAAAGGAGCCCTGACCAAGTATTGTTATAAATGACTATCTTAATATTCAGAAATCGGACATTTCTGCATTGAAAATCATTTTTGATCAATCTTAGGAAATATTCTTATATTTTGAAATAAAAATTAAAACATAAAAGGGTTTAATAAATGTAAATGGGAAATATTTCATTTTAAATGTACAGAATCTAGAATATATGAGTTTCACTTTGTGAATTAAAGTGCGAAATAATTTCATACCTTTTTTGTTGTTGTTTGCATTTTGCCGGTGTGGCCTTAAAATCTCATTATCAGCTACATGTCTGAAAGAAATCCTGAACAAACTGCATGTGTGAATTTCTCTTCCTGATATGACATTTGTCCTCCAACACTGATAATTATGATGGATGACACACACTGCTGTCTGTTATTGTCTGGAATCTGGCTAGAAAAAAATATTGATTTATGAATTTAATGCATTTCGAAAGCTAGTAAGAGAAGAAGAAATGCATATATACAGCACTTGCATTCAGCCTCCCTTCATTATTTTCATCTTCATGTTTTTTATATACAGCACTGTGCAAAAGTCGGGAGCCCCTCTTTATTTTTTCATATTTTGCTTCCGAAGAGACAGACTTTCCTGTATTTTTAATGTAGTCTTGAGAAATAGTTCTCCAGGCTTTCTGAAGGACATTTTTTGGCTCTCATTTTTGGCAAGGTTTTCTTTTTCATTTTCAGTCCAGTCCCCATATCTGAGCTGTTTCAGAAGATTTTTTCAGCATCATCCATCATAAGTCATGTATCACTAAATGTCCTCTATACGTGTAGAGAGCGAGCACCTTTAAAGCTCTTTAAATTCCCTAAACCCTGACATCACTCATGTTGACTCGGGTGTTAAACCAGATGCCACATCCAAAATGTCATATTCATGAGAGTTTTCATCACCTCCACTTCATGCTGAGGGATATTTGCCTTCTGAAATATTTTTAACTTTTTCATCAACATCAGTGGAGACAGATGTGCAGACGGTGCATCGGGGGAAAAAAACATTTAGAGAAAATTTTCAGACGAGGTTGCTGACATGGTGTGATTAAAAAAAAGCTTCGTTTGGAACATTGTGTCGAGCCAGACTGTGTGAGGTGCGAAAAAAGTCCACTAAAAAAAAAAGACACCAAAAAGTCTTACATCTAACGTGTCCATCATTAAAACAAGGTGACAGACATCAGCTTTAATGTGGAAGAGCTTCATCCCTCCCCACATTTGTTAACTGGGTCAAAAATGAATTTTAGAAAACAAGAAATTAAGAAAAAAATAGTTATCCCTAAGCACGTTGAAAGAAAGCAGCAGAAAACAGCTTTGTTTATTCTACGGTGTGAATAGAATTTATATCTTTCAATTACTTTGGATTTACAGATGAAAAACTAGCAAAATGGCTAGCTAGCAGATTAGTTACAAAGGTACAGCAACTATTCAGTGACTATATAGTTTAAAACAAATACATTGCTCATACTGTATCACACAGGAACAATTTCAACTCTAATTTTATTCACTTCTGAAGTTGGCAACAGTTTCAGAAGTTGGAAAACAAAAAACGTTTTTTTTAAGTCCCTACTGAATATCTCTGTTATCTTTCAAAGCTGGTACAGTTTTACACCCCCTCTCGTCCTCTTCCTCATCAAGGTTGCTCTTTACACCCCTGCAGGCTCATGAGCTTTTAGCTGCTGTCTCTGGAATTCTCCTCCAGAAAGCATTCAGTAAATCGACTCTCCAACCACCTTCAAATCACATTTAAAGAGCCTTTTATACAGACGCAAGTATCCCACATGATGTAAGGCTGCACTCAAATCTTATATATGACTCTATCATTCAATTGAATTTTGGACAGTGACCTTGGGTGACTAGAAAGAAGCCTATATAAATAAAATGCATTTTTATTGTTGTAAGTCTTTCGACTGCTCCTGTCTAGGGGTCGACACAGCAGACCATCAATCTGCACAACAACCTGGCACAGGTTTTACACCAGATGCCCTTCCTCATGCCACCACCCATTTTATCCGGGCTTGTGACTGGCAACCCACCGACAGTGGGGCAAAGCAGAGGTAAGTTTTGGTCTTGCTTTCCTGGGAAGGTCTTCATGAGAGCCAGTTTCATCATGGTGCTTGATGGATTTTGCAAATGCACTTGACACAATACTGTTCTTGCAAGAACTGTTCCAGAACAGCTGACCTTCAGGTCTTAAAATAACAACTGGCTGTTGTTGTTAATTAATTAACTAATGTCATATGCGTTATTTTATAGTTTTGAAATCTCCAATCTTCTAGAATGTAGAAAATATCATAAAAAAACCCCCATCAAATTAGAAGGTGTGTCCAGACGTTTGACTGGTACTGTAAATTGATGCGAATCAAATGTATCTGTCTTAGAGATTCAAGTATTTATGATTTAACGCCTAAATACACTTGCTTTTAACTATGCCTGTGCAAGACGACCACTGTTTTTGATTCGAGATGCAAATTTTCTCATGACAGCAATCAAAGTCGATTAAAAAGAAAAAATGCAGTGTCTAGCGTTGTTATGCAAGAAATGACAGAACCCTGCGAAGATCTTGAGGCATCCAGAGAAGGACCACCTCCAGCTGGATTCTGCTTTACGATGGTTTGGATCTGCACATGTTCGTCCTGAGCTCCCAGTGATCCAGCTCCCCCTCTGTCCTCTGCACCTGCTGACTCGTCCCTGTGCTGAACTGGACTCCTTTTGTTATACTGAACTTCGTTATATAATTGTTGTTATACTACGTTATCACCCAGATGAGGATGGGTTCCCTGTTGAGTCTGGTTCCTCTCAAGGTTTCTTCCTATTGCCATCTCAGGGAGTTTTTCCTTGCCACCGTCGCCCTCGGCTTGATCATCAGGGACGATCTCACAATCTCATTACTATCTAAACACATTATTTTCTCACTCATACACACTTTCAAAAATTTTCTTTTCATTTTGTGAAGCTGCTTTGAGACAATGACCATTGTTAAAAGTTCTATAAAAATAAAATTGAATTGAAAAATTGAATTGAACCGTAGCGATCAACAATTTATTTGTTTATTTTTAAGAAACTTTGAACCCGGAGATACAGAATTGTTTTGCCATGAAGTGGGCGTGGCCTGGATTGATTAAAATACTGTAGCAAATTCTGCTGAACTGGTACCCTTCCTCAACCTCAGCTTACCACACTCGAGGTCATAATCGAGATCACCCTGTGGAACTTTCTGGACATTTTTTTTCTATAACATGACATGGGAAAGAGGGTGAAGTGACATTTTTTTTTTTATCATATTTACATAATTTCACTGGATGGATCAGAACAGTTCATTGGAAGGAGCAGAAACTAGTACAAAGTTCTCCTATGAAGTTCTAGTATGAAGTTTAATATTGATGGAAGATGTTCCTTTAAGCTCGAGTAAATCTCTGTTCTGTTCATTGCAGCCAACAAATTAGCACCAGACTCACTAAACACATCACAGCTAATTCAATATAAACCTGTTTCCAAGTTTTAATTTAACTAACCGTCTACAGGAATGTATTTAAGTTTGCACAAAAATTCCCCTCGGCTTTGTCCTGTCACATGTCCGATATTTCCAGATCATCCCGAACGGAAGTACGGAGAGTCGCTGTGGTAGTTATAATCCGGACAGACTTTCTGCAGCAGTTTGTACTCTACACTGTGAAAGGACACGTACACGCAGATGACCTTGAATGGTTTGGAGCACATCCACGAGACGTGGCTGTGTGTCTGCTGATGCTCGCAGCTCTTCGACGGGTCGTAGCTGCACCTCACGCCCCTCTTGCTCTGCTCCATCTTCTCCGACTCCACCCTGCAGTTGAACAGCTTCGACTCTACGGATTCCCTGACCTCCCGCGGCGTCGACCCGAACCCCACGATCTTGGTGGACGGCACTAATCCGACCGTGACGTTCCCGATGCCGGAGGTGTTGCACAGGAAATGGACGCTGAAGGTTCCGTTTCCGTGGTCCACGATCTTCCCTTTGATGTGAAGATCCAGGGACGCAGTCTTGACTCTGCAATGGAAGTCTCCCCAGCCGAACATCTTCCTCAGTTTCCCGGGTTTGAAAGCCGGACGCCTTTTGGTCTGCTGGTTTGCCGGATGGAGGCTCGTGTAATCCATAAACTGGTCCTCAAGCTCGTGCTCGCTTTGGAGCATTTTGAGGAAAGCATGATGAGCAGCAACAGTTTCTATATTTGAGGTCTGAATATCTGATTCATCACCTCGCCTCGGTCTGTGCTGAAGGCCAGTGTGTCCTTCCACATGGACAGAGAACATCTGTCAGGAGAACAATAATGAGACACAGTTAAGAACGTGATATTGCACGACACTAAAGACAAGTATCATCTTGTGATGTCTTCTGTCTACAAATCCTTGAGCTCACACTGACACTAAACAACACTCTTTTATTTTATTTTTTTTGTGGACATTGGACACTTTTTCATAATGAAGATGGACTAAAATGTTCTTGAAGGTTGACCAGAATAACCGACCCACCGTCTGAGAGAACTGAACAGCTTCAGGTCTGAATTTGCTGTATAACTCAGAGAAGGAGAGGAGACTGAGGCTGAATGTTGACTTGTGCATATGTCTGCTGCAAGCGAGGAGATTTATTACTGATCCCTTTGATCAATAGACCAAAGATTCCAGTTTGTCACTCATCTTCAGCTTCATATTGAGGTCAGATATGAGTCAGGTACAGGACAAACACGGGAGGTCGTCTCGTGTCCTGGAATCCATTACAGCTCCAGTGTATTTTGTGTGTGTGTGTGTTTGTGTGTGTGTGTGTTTCGTTTAAAGAAGCATTGAATGTTTAATTATGTATCTTTTAATCTGTAGGCTAATCGCGTTCCCCAGGAGGACAAATCAAAGAATGTCAGTGTCAGGCTTGCTACTCCTAAAGCTTTATAACTGTGCACAACGTAGTTTCCTGTGCACACATTTCATGTTAACGCTGTTAAAAACAGTCGTGCAGTCACCAACCTCTCTTTTTTTGCCTTCTTAAAGTTAATAGGATGACAACAACAACAACAACAACAACAACAAAAGTGTCTTATTTAAGAAGAAACCACTAAATCCGCTGTAACATATACATGAGAACCGAATATGAGATAGAACCTATCATTAATTATAACCATAAAAGGAAAAATGTATGAGGGCCGTTCAAGTCAAAGCAGGACTTGAGATTTCTGGTGAATGCTTGACGTCAGTGTATGATGAGATTATAGAGAGAAATAAAGGGAGTTTTTACTCTCATAGCTGTGTTCTGTTATTCTGTGCAATCAAAAGTCCTGGTTTGACTTGAACACCTCTTGCTGTTATTGGTAACAAAGGCGTTTAAAATGACTCTGCTTCATCACACCACACTGCCATTGATTATTATCACCTTACTCCTTACAAACTTCATGTGTAAATGCAAATAAATCACTTGATGTAAAAATAAATCACTTGATGTAAAAATAAATCACTTGATGTAAAAATAAATCACTTGATTTATGAATACAGAAATCATAGAGAGTTAATGTTAATGTTCAAATACTCACATTGTATGTTCTCTCTCTCTCTCTCTCTCTCTTGTTTTTTCTCTCTCTATTTGTATAAACCTTGTATAAATCTGCCAGAGAGATTAATGTGAAATAAAGCCCTCAAGACGGAGCTGAGAGAAACAACGCAGTGTCTTTCAACTCCCTGTGGATTTCCTTTTAATGAGATCATTTGCACACAATTAACAAAAAAACCAACAAAAAAAACCCCTCACAGACTGGCAGTCTCTTTTCCCTTACTCGTCTCTCTCTCTCTCTCTCTCTGTTACGTTTGTCATTGTACTGTAAGGCTCTTCGCCCGCTTGCTCCAGTGATACTGTATGACACATAATTAAGAGTAAAAATGAAATTTCCCTCTGAACAGCATTTTTAATGTCACTTCACTGGAGACTATTCGAGGACTGTATTCACTAATCATTATCACTTTATTTCATGTAATATTCAGGATCAGTTATGATGGTAAAACATTTTTCTTTGAGTTAGAAACAGAACTCAAAGAAAATCCCAGCCATGCAGAAATATTACCAATATTAACAATTACCAACACTATAACCATATTTTTTTCATATAAAAACAATCAAAACATTTTGAAAAGACATGTAAATGAAGTACTGTAAAATATAAAATAAATAGACATTAAAACTCATTTAACACTAATTTATGATTCCACTTGACACCGGCTGCTTTAAAAACCAAACTGAAAGCGGCTCCATTTTCTTCTTGCTTCCATCCTTGCTAACATTCTTGATACCCATGGTGATATATCTTCACTAAATCGTGTACAAAATGTGAGAAAAAAACAAAAAAAAACAGAAACTTGCTTTGCTTGGGTTTCCACTGACTCAGACACGTGTTGAACGGCTCCCAGTCGTATGCGTAACGTTTTGCAAAATTTAGTCGGGGTGTTTTTATGCCGAGGTACCACTGTACTGTATATTTGTTATATATATATATACATACATACACATTTCCAGCAACACATTTCAAGGGTTCTCCACATATTTAATGGTTCTTTAAACCCTCATCTGGTTTATTCATGTGTTTTTAAAAGTTCACCAAGAGAGAGACAACCATTTTTAAGAAAGATTCTTAAAAAAGAAAGACAAACTGATAAACCTATAATGGCACTAGACTTTATTGTTTATTAGAGATGGGAGTTACCAGGGATTAGCTGATACGATTTTATCACGATACCCGGGTACCGGTTCTATTGAGCTGTTTCACAATTTTATAAATATCACATTCTTTTAGATTTTGTTACAATTCAAATATAGTTTAAAATAATTTAGTCCTACCACACAGGGTGCTGTGCAGTGTGAATGGTTTAGAGCGCGCCACCTGCAGGATTATAGCGGAATGGCAACATTTTACCACTTCTAATGCAAATATATATATATATATATATATATATATATATATATATATATAAATTTATATATATATAAAATAAAACAAATAATTAAAAATTATATAAAGTATCATAAACATATAATAAAATGTATAATAATAGAAAAATATTAAATAGATTTTAATGTCAGCGTGGCAAAACATGAAATGGCACAAGAACAAACCACGATAGGTAACTGAATTGTCTTTTCCTCCCATCTCTATTGTTTATCATTATAACGAGTCACGAACAGGATTATTTTATTGGTTCTTCGGGTTGTTAAAGATTCTAAGCTTTTTAAAAACTTCCCCACTTGGACCTTCTTTTGATAGAAAAACACTATTGAAATATAGTTATTTTTTAGTTATTATATATTATTTACAGTTATAATATATTTATTTATTCTAAATAAAACAATTTACGATTCTTCAGTAAAAAACAACGATCCCTTACACATATTTAGTTTATTTTTGAGGCCTATTTAATTTTATTTTTGAGGTCTATTGTCTATTTTAAAAATCTAGACAGTTCTCTTTCAGTTTTTTTTTGTTCCCCTTGAAAGAGTTCTCAAACATTATAAGTAGAAGCTGGAAAGAAAAAAGCTCTTCCTGTCACTGTAGAATCTAAATCTTTAGAAATCTAAATGTTTAAAACTGTTCACTATCCAATTTTGTTTTGTAAAAGAGTATGGTTCTATTTAGAACTTTCCCAAAGTGAACCGAAAAAACCCCACAAGGGTTGTAAAATTAAAAAGGATTAAAATCCTGGACCAGGACCTGAAGCTGCTGTGAGGTTTACAGTATATGCGTACTGTATATATATTACAAGACCCCCTCTCTCATCTCTTTCTCTCTCTCTCTCACACACACACACACACACACACACACAGCTGGAAGGATGTTAGAGTGTGACATGAGGCTGTCAGCACTGAAACTGACGGCTGGTTCTCACACCCGTGATGGAGTCAGGCTTAATTTAGTTTCGCTCCAACTTTCTGCTAAAATCCTGCTGATTAAAAAAAAAGAAAAAGAAGAAAAAAAATTATGAAAATGTTCTGATAACCACAGAACCCGATCTCATGGATTCCAAGTTTCGAAATTTCGCCTTTAATGTTTATAGTCTAAAACAGTCTAAAAATGTTGTTGTACTTGTACAATGATAATAAAGGAATCTGAAATATCGTTTTCTCTCATTTCACCATTGTGAGTGTGTTAAAATGTACACTGCTGGAAATAAAGGTGAAATCTAGAACCCTTAAAGAACCCTTATCCCTTGGTTCTAGATTTCACCTTAGGCTACATTCACATTACAGCCTGAAGTGACTCAGTTCTGATTTTATTATTATTTTTTTTTTACCTTAATGTGACACAGATCTGTTTTTTTTTTGTAGTTTTGTCTGAATGCAAAATGTTTTTCCAAATCATCATGTGGTCCTAGATCGGATATATACTGTATCTGTTACCTGGTCACGTGACTTGAATGAGAACGGGAGATCAGAATTCATGTGACTTTTTTGCCTCGGCAAATGCAAAGATAACTTGCAATTATGAACGTGAACCGTCATGACATGCACATCTGATCCGGAATTGATCGATGTGATTGTAATGTGAGCGCAGCGAGTATAGTGTGGCATCATTCGAACAGGTTCTTCATGGGATCTTTGGTCCACCATGCTTAGGGTTTTATGCTTTTAAAAAAAATCTGTTAGTGAAATACTGTATGAATTCTTCACAGTAGCTTTAAAGGTTCTCGCAGAATTATCCTTACACTGTAGTGTAGCTGCACTTTAATAATTACAACTTCATAAAAATCTATTCTTTGGTGTGTTATCGGTTTCACACTATTTAAAAGTGTCTAATTTGAAAATCTTTCTAACAGAGAAATTGTTTTTGCTGTTGAGTTCTACAGAGAAGTTCAAGAAGGGTGATTCTTGCTAAGTTCTAAATGAACTACGTTTTTAAAAATATTGAACTTCAAATATTTATAAAAATATATAAAATTTCAATTTCAAACTTAATTATCTTAAGGAAAATTTAAAAACTTTATTTATTTGTTGTAAATGATCTCTCGTGACATCACGGCCCACCACTTTAAGAATCCGTGCTACAAGGTTCCACATAGAACCTTTAAAGGTTTCAACATCAAAACAACTGAAAGATCAACATGCCCCCAGTAAAGAACGCAGAATTTAGAACACTGTTAGAAATGGGTTCTTTGGTTTGTTCATCTGAAAATTCTATGTAGAAGGCTTTGCTGTTTAGATGGAATTTAATAAAAAACAATTTTATTAAGCAAACAACCCATCTATGCATAGAACCCAGTGTTCTGGAAGTGTAAATATTCCCAGATATTCAGATTATCCATAGATAATATATAGCTTATCAACTGACTGCACTGTATTTTATGCTTATCTTATATTTTTAACTGTTTTATTTTGATCCTATATTAAATTTTAAATAGTTTTATTTTTATTTTAAATAAAATTTTAAATCATTTAAAACGTTTTATTGCTATTATTTTCCATTTCATTTTATGATTATTTTCTTCTCTTTTATGTTTGCATTACCATGGCTTGCCTGAAGCTCACACGAACCCAAGTAAGAACCCGGGTTCTAGCTTTTCCTTCATAGAACCATAATTGATAACAAATCCAACAAAATCACTCTGACTTGTCAGAATTCTTACCAGAGCTAAAAACTCATTACTAAGGAAGATTTCATGCAATTGTCGTAGAATTGTTTTGGGTTTTGTTCCTCCGGGCTGAAGCGAGGACATACAGTACACGTTCACATTTACACAAGACGTTAACCCTTTCGGGAAAGTGAGTTGCATGTGTTCTGTCTCTCCTATTAGATCGATAGAGAGTCTGCCTGAGTAGGTGATGGTGAGGTGAGAGGATCACAGAACTGCTCTTCTCCATCATCATCATCATCATCATTTCCACGCACCTTGACATTTCACTCCAGCTTAAGATGATGATAGAGATGCAGTAAGATCATAGACGTCTGAAGTGTCATAAACAGTAACTTTTGTACAGCAGCTCCACTACTGACAAAATGTGTTAGAAGACACCAGACTATGTTTTTTTTATGTTTGTCTCCTTTAATGAGACAGACATTTTAAAATGTCTTGAAGCAAGGTCAGGACTGTACGGGGGATGTGGCAAGAACTCCCATCTGAGTTCCTGTTATGTACAAGTGGTGCGGTGGGCAGTATGAGACTGAAAAAACAGAATGCGTTTGGTGATCCATTTTATTCTGTTAAAGGAAAGAGCCATCAAAGGACTTCCTGGGAGGCCAGTGTTTCAGACATGAAGATCATGACTCCAGCCTACTGAGAAAACTTTCTCCCTTGATGGAATCCAAGCACTAGTGAAACACTGAGATAAGTCCATTAGTGTATCAGGGGATTATATAGAGAAATAAAGGGAGTTTTTACTCTCATAACTGTGTTCTGTTATTCTGCACATCAAAAGTTCTGGTTTGACTCGAATGCACCTGATATTTCATCTATGGTATTTAATCCATCAATATACCAAAATTAATAATTTGTATTATTATTGTATTATTTTTGTATTATTATTATTCTTTTGAATCATTTATAAAAATATTTCATCTTTTATTCAAATACGTAAACAGGATA
Source organism: Clarias laeviceps (assembly GCA_030014305.1). NCBI lineage: Eukaryota > Metazoa > Chordata > Actinopteri > Siluriformes > Clariidae > Clarias > Clarias laeviceps. Next base: position 1,852,345 of record JAQMYJ010000019.1, on the reverse strand, counting down.
TAATCTATGCACAGTAAAGATTAACGGTTGGGCGCTGTACATTATTCTCTACAGGTGTAGATGATATCACACAAAATATTATTATATACTATTATATGATGTTTTAAAATAATTATTCGTTGGAGTAAAGAAAAAATATGCGGAGAATGTTCCTGGTTAATCAGAATCCTCAACATAAATGCACAAACAAAGTGCTGCTACTCGTTCCTGTAATTTCCTCGACAAATTAATTACTTTCTTCATTTAAATATTCGTCCTGAATGTTTCACGTACATGTTAATTTTGTGATTAATCAAAATGCATTAGGCAAAACTTGTGTAAATTAATCTCATGCAAATAAACCGGAACAAAAAACATGAATGAGTAAATTAAGACAAATACATAATGCTGTAAAGTAATGTGTTATTAAGCCAAAATAAAGACACATCACTTTAACTATTGTTCACTATGGTTCAGGATTTTGTCGGATATTATTACAGTTTATGAGATCAAAACAGAACTGAACCTGAAACAACCTCCACCCAGCAAACACCAAAAGATAGATAGATAGATAGATAGATAGATAGATAGATAGATAGATAGATAGATAGATAGATAGATATGTATATATAGTACAAAAAAGCTGGAGAAAAATATGAAATTCTCACCCAGTATAATGCTGGAACAATGATCCACACCAGGACGCAGGCGGAGAACATCCTGGAACACACACCAACTTTACCTCTCGTGCCTCCTTCACATGAACACAGATACAGGCGCACACACACACACACACACACACACACACACACACACACACACACACACATACATACATACATACACAGAGGAAAAATCTCTGAATGTACATTCAATGTAAGCCCAGGATCTGTGTGTGCGTGTGTGTGTGCGTGTGTGTGTGTGTGTGTGGGTGTGTGTGTTTGAGTGAGAGATTGAGGGACAGGGAG
>JAQMYJ010000019.1:1833130-1851369 GCA_030014305.1 Clarias laeviceps | reverse complement strand
AGAGAGAGAGAGAGAGAGAGAGAGGTGGTGGTGGTGTGTGTGTGTGGGGGGGGGGTAATCCAGATGTGTGAGTGGAATCACAGCTGGAGAAGGGTTGCCAAATTCATACATTTCCCACACATGTATTATTTTTGTTATATTAAGAGTGTGAATTTGAAAATAAAGTGCATGTTTTATGTTATCCTTATTATTGTTATTATTTTAATGACTCCTCGGCTAATGACGTTTGAAGGATGTCATATTGCAATTTCGAGTGTATGGTGATAGAGGTTTGAACCACGATCTGGCACTTTTAAAGTTTACACTATTAACCTTATGCACTGTACTGTGTGTGTGTGTGTGTGTATGTGTGTATGTATGTATGTATATACAGCTAGAACTGGCGTAAATGAATAGAGGTCATAATAGGTTTTAAAACAGAAGCCACACTGTCTATGCCGCCCTCTAGTGGTGGTCTGCTGTACAATTTTTAAAACTGGGTTAGCATGTGAGAACTTCTTCAGCTGACTTTGATATCTCTACTAGTATTTTTTTTAATTTTTTTTTTTTTATGAAGAATGTATTAACCGGGTTATGATGATAAATAAGAGGGCGTGGTTGAAGGGAGACAGATTTGGACACGATAGCTAAGACAACACACACACACAGTTTCTAATATGCTAGGTTAGTCATTCGCAAACTGGGGAGGGGAGTGGATTTCCACCTATGTAGAGCTGTGGCGCTTCCCAATCCCCGTTTAAAATAGTTTGTTGTTGTTGTTTAGAAAATTAGGGAAATGAATATGAAATGTGTGAGAAAATATGTATAAATCCAAAAGATCAGATTGTCCCTGATGAGCAAGATGAGGGTGACGAGAGATACTGGCAATAGACGGCAATAGGAAGAAACCTTGAGAGGAACGGGACTCAACAGGGAACCCATCCTCATATCATGATATCAGATAGCAGGGATTGATCTGCAGTCATGCTGTGTGTTAGGAGGCTGGAACTTCAGGTGTTCAGTTAATATGGAGTCCACATTAATTATTGGAGGCTCAGGTATGTTTGTAGGAATTTCAGAAACTTTTAAGCGACTACGCTCACAATTCCTCACAGAACGAAGTCCAAGACCATCTTTATGGTAAAGTGGAACCGTCCCTCATCACCACGCACATCCATTGATGGACTGGATGCAACCAAGTCTTACACAAAGTGATATGACATAATATTTGGGGGATATTATGACATACACCTACAGTATGTCTGTGGCATAAGACAAGACACTCAGAAAGTATTTCTCTTTAACTATATATATATTTTTTCCTTAACAGAACAATTCTACATTCATGGGCCTTAATGCCAGGTTATAATCCACCCACACACACATTATGTTAAAAAAACAAAACAAATGCACACTAAAAGTTTAAGTCTGTATTCCGACTGACAGTGAGAACAAACGTTAATGATGATTCTACAGCTTTTCTTTTGCACGTATTATTATAATTATAAATTGCAGATTATCAATAATGGCGACATTTAGAATAATCTGGTTTATAAATAGATTAGATAGTAAATACAAAATAACAAAGAATTTAGCTTTGTTTTTATTAGTTCTGATTACTTTTTATACAGTAAATGTTATAAATATAATGTAAATACTATCTGAAAATAATTAATCGCAATTTCAAACTTAATTATCAAAATGAAATTTTTTTTTTTGGAAACTTTAAATCTTTCTCATGAGTCAACTGCAGTACCATCATGGTGCACCAGGGGGAACACTGTGTAGTTCCATGTTCTCCTGTAAACTTTCCTGTCCATTTTTGATGTCTAAGAACACTTGCGGTAATGAGATTATCGCTAGTAAGCTAATTTACAGAATTTGGAAGAACATTACAAAAGGGGCTTTTAGTTCAAGGTGCTTTGCTTTGATTATTGATTCTTCAGACTTTTGTAATGAATCTACAATAATTTTAGCAAATAAGTTCCAGTTCCAGATGTGTCCTTGAGGGTTTCCAAATTTTTGTTTTTCATCTTTTTTTTTTTTAACTTATTTATATTGGTCACTCTCCATCAAGCTGCAACACACCACCTGGTTGTTGACTACTGTCCTGTAACAGCACTGCACAAACTGTTTTACTCTGTTATAGCAATCACTTCTACAGTAGTTATAATACATCTTAAAGACTGTATTACTTCTGCTAACTATTAAGTATTGTGAAAGAGAAGGGCTCTGCATTTTATGATAAAAAAAAATAAAAATCCTTCACATGCACATGAACTTGAGTAACATCCAATTCTTAATCCATAGGGTTTAATATAATGATGTTGGCCCCGCCCCCTTAGCAGCTTTAACAGCTTCAACTCTTCTTTGAAGGCTTTCCACAAGGTTTAGGAGTGTGTTTATGTGTGTATGTTTATTTTTTACCATTCTTCCAGAAGCAGATTTGTGAGGTCAGACACTGATGTTGGACAAGAAGGCCTGGCTCTCAGTCTCTTCTCTAATTCATCTTAAAGGTCTTCTACTGTATCGGGTTGAGGTCAGGACTCTGTGTAGGCCAGTGAAGTTCTTCCACACCAAACAGTCATGCAGTCACATGTTGGGACAGGAAGGGGCCGTCCCTAAACTGTTTCCACACAGTTGGGAGCATGAAACTGTCCAAAATGTCTCAGGTATGCTAAAGCATTAAGAGTTCCTTTCACTGGAAGTAAAACTTTTTCAGTATCTCCTGAAAAACAACCCCACACCAGTTCCAACATGACTGCGCACCAGTGCACAAAGCAAGGTCCATAAAGACATGAGTGAGCCAGTTTGGTGTGGAAAAACTTGACTTGTCCAATATCAGCGTCTGACCTCACAAATGCGCTTCTGGAAGGATGGTCAAAAATTCCCATAAACGCACTCCTAAACCTTGTGGAAAGCCTTCACAGAAGAGTTGAAGCTGTTGTAGCTGCAAAGCTGCATATTAAACCCTATGGATTAAGAATTGGATGTTATTCAAGTTCATATGCATGTGAAGGCAGGCAAGCGAATGCTTTTGGCAATATAGTGTATCTTTGCAGATTTTGGCTGAGTGTTTAATCATGTGTCCTTGTGCAAGCTTTCCATACGATTTGGAACACGTCCAGAATTATACTTAGCCCTTCCGACCTCGGGTGGCAAATCACTTGATCACCCTACAGAACCCTATATACTCCGAAGTAGATCGCATGCAGATTTTGGCAGATGAGCCAAATCAGTCTTTCCATCCTTGTTTGTTTTGAACTTCTTGATATTAAAATTACAGAATATGATTTTATTATTTTTTTGGTGTGTATAAATTTCTCCCAAACATTATCTTATTGTGGAACGGCTTTTGTGAGCCAGTCTCCTTATACAGCCTGCTAGCACTGCAGAGAAGATTAGAATCAGGGGAGGAGCCCACGACTGTCAATCAAAACATGAATGCATTTTGGTTTCTCTGCTTTCTCAAGGTTACATTGGGTTTGCCACCAACTGGGCTGTTTTATACATTGCTATTGGGTTTGCCACCAACTGGGCTGTTTTATATCATTTATCAAGTAATAAAAACTATGCATTTTTTTGTGAATATGCAATACATTACAAGCTACAGTATGAGTATGAGGGCAAGTTTCAATTATTTTCTAAACCTGGGTGACTCGTAGTAGCCCCTAGATTCCAGTATTACTTGAGGCAGCTTATGTGAAAACTGAGGGTATGAGATGTAGGGTAAGAAAAACCAAATTTTTTTTTTTTTAATTTAGACTGATTATTTTTATCGGCACCACATTCAGCAGATGGAGGGAGTTAAGAGGAGTGGAGGAATTTCCAAAGGGATACTGATTGGACATTATTTCTGCATGACTACAGCTGTGAAAATTGGAGCTGAATCAATTTGGAACCTGTATTACATTATTTTAATGCCCACTGGTTGTTTTCATGTCCACTAATTTCATGGTTCCCCCAGGGAATGTGGCGCCTGGTCACTCATTGGTGTCTGCTAGAGCTGCTTTTTTGATTGCTACAACAATCCAGCCAGACATAAACACTCAAATGAATGTTCGTTAATTTTAGACGTGTTTTCAAACAGCATGTGTTCTATACACCGATCAGCATAACATTAAAACCACCTGCCTAATATTTTGTACATCCTCCTTGTGCCTGATCTTTCGAGTCATGGATTCCACAAGTCCTCTGAAGGGATGATGTGGTATGAGGTAGCAGTTTGTACAACAGGTAATCTTCTTTAGGATCAAACCAGATGGACTAGTCTTCACTCCCCATGCACAACACTTAGCCTTGGGGGACCATCTACCGTAAGTGTTGTGCATGGGGAGTGAAGACTAGCATCTCAAACACACCCCCTCCTTCAAACTCCAGTTCAAACTTGGGGCACTTTTGGTAGGTACAATCAATAGGGTAGGGGTAGCTCAATGGTTAAGGTGTTGAACTACTTGGATCCTGTTGGACCCAAGATCAAACCCCCCACCATCACCACTGTTGGGGAACTGACCAAGGCCCTTAATCCTCCACTGCTCAGATGTATAAATGAGTCGCTCTAGATAAGAACATCTGACAAAAACGTTGAGAACTGACTGGTTACTTGCTGCCTAATACGTCTCACCCATTGACAGGCACCAATGTAACAAAATAAATAAGTTATTAATTTCATCTATTTGTTGTTTTAATGTCATGGCTAATCAGAGTTTTGTCTCCTGGGTTTGACCAAGCCAGTTCCAACCCTTTGGCTAAATTGTCCTATTGCACAACAGCTACCCAGCAGGCGACAGTAGAACAAGCAAGTGTGCATGAATATGTTATCCACCTACTTCCAAGTGCAAGAGCACAGACACACATGTGATTGGCTAGTGTTGCTGTGATTGACCAGGAATTAGAGAACATCCCTCTCTCACCATGAGCACATCATCAGGACACTAACTCTTAGGCTATGTTTACACGTCGGGATTTTTCTTCTTCGTTTTTAAAAATAATCCTGTCCACATGACCTACGGTTTAAAAATATCTTTGCCCACATGAAAACGCAAAACGCCCAGTTAAGTGCTGTTAGGAGCCGCCTTAATCAACAGTGGGCCAATCAGAAGCCTAGACAGAACGTCATTACCTGTCGCGCTGTGTAGAAGTCTGACGGGTCTCGTCCGAAACCGCTGTCGCTGTCTGTGGGGTCTGAGTTTTGTACAGTAAGCAGCAGCAGTGAGCTTAGTAGTATGTGTGAGTAACTGCGTGTGTATGTACACGCATGTAAAAATTCCATTACACAACGTTAACACAGTCACTAGTTTACTGTATGTAAATCCGCCATTGCTAAAAATATCTTCATAAATGAAGCTACCGTCAAATCAAGAGGACGAGCACATCATCGGCACACAAGGTGACGTTACAACAAGCCAAATTCTCCATTTCTCCTGTCCACACATCATCACTGAAAACTGAGTTTTGGAAAATCTTCACTTTGGTGTTTTTCAAAAACTCCGTTTTTAATGACCAAAACTGTGTTTGCGTGTGGACGAAAGGAAAAATCTCATTTTTTAAAAAAATACCCGGCTAGGTGTGGACATGGCCTTAGTCTTCTGTGTTACAGTTAGAGGGTTATTATTGCTGGTTGTTGTTTTTGGTGTATAAATTCTCAGAATCCTAATGAGTGTAACTTCAAGTAAAAAGTTTCAGTATGTCTGTGTTAAAACAAAAAACTTAAATCTTTCTTGTTCCACTCACCCCCAACTGTACACAATTCACTAATCCAAAACCACAGCGAGCATCTCAAACACACTCCCTCCTCCCTTTCTTTTATTTTCCTTCGATTCCTCAGATACAGAAAGAGTACAAAAGCACTAAACCTTGTTAGAATTTCTTACAACGTAAATTTCAACACAGATCAGATACCACTGCTTTTCACTTCGTTTATACACGAGATAATTTTTTTCTCATTAAAAAAAATACACAGTTCATTAATATGAAAAAAAAAAATCATCAACATTCGAATCATTATTTACACATTACACAAGTGAAAAAGTGAAAATCCATGCTTCATTAGCCGCTCGATCTCAGTGCGTCGAACAGCTTCAGCCTTCGAGATAAAAAAAAAAAAAATAGGAAGAAAGAAATAAATAACTGAAAAAAAACAATGTTCACACTTACATTTACTTATACTGTATGTGTAGCCTTTTATATTATTCTTTCATTAATTGGGCTTGAAGAATGCGTAAAATTGTTTAGCTGTCAGACAATAAATAGTCCTATACTGTACGTATATAGCGAGTTTTATAACCTTTGATATATTTTTTTATGTTACAGATTTAAAGCAGCAATTTGTGATGTAATCTATATATATATATATATATACTTGTATAAGTTACATAAAACATTTTTTATATATATAAAATTCTAACAGTACCCGCTTTTTTATCATGAAACAACTACAGCCATAACGATCGTACATGATCTTTTGGGGAAAGTCAGTAACATTTACTATGAAGGTCACCCTCTGTGCACACACTCATAACCTGTTATAATGCATCGACTGAAGTCAAGTAAAGGAATTCATACGACAGTATTATTTTACGAAATTTTTAATCTCCATAATGCGTCTGTGAACCGAATGCATTCTATAGCAGTGTTTATAACACGGTTTGATGCAACGTTCAGCCTTGCAGACATACTGATGGATTTTTTTTAATTCATTTTTTTATAAGACAAGAAATCATTAACATCTATATGTACATATACAGTACATTTGATTCTGAGTGCAGATTATTCGCTGGCAGAGAAACTCAGACAAAAATCCAGCCGCTGTGATGTACACAGAAGTACAGGAGAGAGTGATTTAAGAGCAAGTCAGAATTAGTTTTATAAAATGTCACATTGTGCTGTTGGGTAACAAAATCGTTAAAGTGCTTATAAACGTGCCGGTTTAAAATCTTTTTTTCTTCCAAGCCTAAGTTGATAGTTTCCATCAAAAAGCTAACTTTCATATCAGAGAATTTGCCTTTCTAACTGAGAATGTAACAACCTTAGCGTGCTAGTTAGCCTCCCTAATTTATGTACAGCGGTACCTTGGCTCAGCTTGTAAGTCGAGATTTCATTACAGTAACTTCCTGCCTTGTATTTATTTATTTATTTGTAATATTCATTTTATTTGGACAGTATTTTTTTCACCCTAGGATTGATTTCTATTTCTATTTAAATATATTTATTGATATTTTCAATCTAAGTGATTTTGTGTGTATTTTATAGTAATTCTTTTTTTCTTTTTTTTTTATCAATTGAAGTGCTTTATTGAAAATATCAACTGATACTCATGGATTCAGTTATATTATTATTATTATTATTATTATTATTATTATTTTTATTATTATTATTATTATTATTATTATTATTATTATTAATAATAATAATAGTTTGCAATATTCATTTATTATACTTTATCTATTTGTGAGCAGCACATAAAAGTGAGACATTTGATATAAAACATTTATTAAATCAAACATTTTCAATAGTTTAATTGTACTTTTGCAGTATGATTTCCTGATCTTTTCTCTTTTATAATTTGTTTAAATAATACAAAACAAAACAAAAGGTTTAAAAAATACACAGCGATATTAAAAGTGAAGCTTTAGTGTTGTCATATAATGTCTTATGGATATTACTATTCCCAATGCATAATAAGATGTATTTATGTATCTTTATAACAGTGCATGAATATGCTTTATGATATGAATGTGTTCATTTGACCTTCATAGAAAATGTTACTAAATACTGTTTTGTCTTTCTAAGTTCCTCTGTATGTATGAGCCAAATATGACAAGTAATTATATGTGTCTAATTGTTCATAATTGTTTCAAGATTTTAAATACTTCTTTACACAATAAGGCAGGGTTTGAAAAAAAAAAACGTCATTACACCATCATACTCTCACTAACGAGCTCAACAAACGAGCTTAGAAAATGTTCAAATAGTTTAAAAAAAACGCACAATGAGAAGAAAAAGGGACGATCTGTCACCGCACAAGTGACTGGAACAAAAAAGGCAAATCATGTGTTCAGGTTTGAAAAAGTCAGAGATTTTTTTATCCATGTTCTCAGCACACGTGAATTTTTCACTCCTGTGTTTAGTATTTTTTTAACCCCTGACTTGAATGCATATCATGCTGCACTAATATAGTGCAATAACGTGGAATGAGGAGAAGAAAGGACACAGGACGTCAGGACGTCTGGACACCGGGACGTCTCCTCCTTCCACAAAAAGGCTAAAATTCACAATGAGCAGTTGTTTCAAAGTCCACAAAGCAGAAAAATCACTCTTGAATCATTTTAGGGATTACGTTTTCATTTTGATTTTCGTGTTTCGACTGATCGGACGAAAAACTGTCCACAATGTCCAGGCAAGAGACACATGAGGACATGACGACCATCATGGTGCTGATTATCCAAGTGCCTGTTTTTTTTGCTTCTGATAATAAAATGGCATCTTCTTGTTGTGCAGGTCAATTCTGAAGGCTGAATAATAACAGGTACACTTGACAAAAAACAAACAAACAAACAAACAAAAAAAACAACAGAAAAAAATATTTTGTTGCACTTTTTTGTTTTGTTTTGCTAAACTGAAAAAGTCACAATTTGTATTTAAAAAAAATTGACTTTTTGATCCAAGTCTTGTTTTTTTTTATTCTAAGTCCAACATTTCTGATCACCTCATCTTCATCTTCTTCAATTAACTGTGATTAATAAAGGCGCCCAGTTTGGTTTCCAAGTGTCTATGGGTGAGAATGTGTGTGTTTGTGTGTAGTGTCATCATGGCTACATGTCCGCGTCGCCATCGTACGCCAAAGTCAGAGGTTTCAGCCTGTTGTTGTTTTGTCGTCGTTGTGGTTTCTTTGGCTTTTTGCTAAAAATCAGAAAAGTTAAAACTTGTTAAATTGCAGGACACAGAATTCATAACAGAGCATACAGCAGTGGATTGTGGGTAATGACACGAGCAAAACGATAAAATAAAAATGGAAGGATTTAGGACGGGTCTTTCAATGTGCAATAAAAAAATTAAATAAAAATAAAAAACAAAGCTTAATGGGTGAAACAAGAAGAATTAAGACTTTCTACTGTATTAAGGTGAAATTCATTCATATCATGTTATAAAGTGTTCATAAGGCATTATACACAGCGTTAAAATGATTTACTGTATGAAAAGGCATTAAGTACTGCAACACTCGCCTTAAAGCCTTAAGAGTGCCTTTTGACACATTTTAAATTGATCCATAGCTTAGTATACATATGAGCTTCATAAAGGTAGCACACTCTATGAGGCCCATATGTATTACGATTTGTATAATAATATGCTATAATGCATTCCTAACACATTAGTCACATCCTTATTCTTGTTTATGAAAAGGTATTACAGTTGTATCATAGTTGTAGCACTGTTTATAATGCATTTATGAATTGTTAAATGAATGTATTAAATGCCCCAGTGCTCATAACACATTATGGCACCATTATGTTGTCTTAACACATAATGTTAAGTTCTCATAATGCACTATGCAGTGTAGTGGTCAGGGACTTATAATGCATCATGTTACTAATGTATAATGTATTATAATGATAGGTGTAAGGATTAACACATTTGTATAAACTGTTATAACAATGTGGATACACTTACAGGTATGAATGCATTATAACATGCCATGAGTGATGTTTTATTATACATGTGATTTTCACAGTAAGTCCTACTGAATTGCTGAAAACTTTATGAATGGTATATGAATAAATGAATGAATGTTGTTCTTAATCTAAATGTGTTAATCTAAATAGTGGATCAGATTTGCAGTTATAAAATGGTTATGAAGGACTATGACTGCCTTATGTCACGAACTTGCAATATACAAGTAAGTGAATATAAATTATTATATAAAATTTTTAATATTAGCCTTTTACAGCATTGCTTTATAATTAATTTATGAATGTGTTACAGGTAACTTAAATATAAATAATATATTTCATTTTTGTATATATTTTATATATTTTATATAAATTGCATTTTATATTTAGCACCAGTGAGGATGTAAAATCTGCAAATCTGCTTAACTGGATTAATTGTTGAGTAATGCACAAAAAAATAAAATAAAATAAAATAATAATTAAGTTAAAAAAAATTTTTAATTGTGAATTATAATGTCAGTACAAAAAAAACAAAAACACTGTCACTGTTTGAACATTTGAATGACGAGCAATATCATGCCTCAATGTGCCGAATTATCACCTTAACCAAATGTTCTTTTTAATAATTCCAGGATACAATTATACAATCACAAATTTGTTTCTCCAAATTAAACCCGGTCGTTGGAAACCCGGCTACTGAGAACTGCACACAGATTTAGTGAAACTGATACAGCATAGCTGTAATGTACCTCTGCAGGCTGGGAGGAAAGCAGAGCCGCATACACACAGGCACTGGGGTCAAAAGGTCAGGAGGTCAAATGGTCAGTTGGTCAGGGGTGTGAACCCTGACCATCACTGCTGGCATTCGGGGTAGGTGAAGGTGAGCTCGTGAGCGTCCCGGCCCATCCACACCGCCGCACAGCTGGCAGAGTCGAGCGTGGCCCGAGCGCGGCGCATGGCGCAGTAATTGCTGCTCGGGAAAGCGAAACAAACCAGGGGCAAAGAGGGCGGGAACATTAAAAACAAAATGCGTGAGAACTGAGGAATGAGGAGGATGAGGAGGATGACGATGATGATAGACTTGGGCAGACACTGCCATCTTAATGTCACTTACCACGCTAAGTAGACCATGGAGACTATAAACACCAGGAGCACAAACACGCCGGCCGCTACGCCGTAAACCCACGTCTTCAGTCTGCCATCTGTGAAGAGACGAACACGGGCATCACACATTACTACGTTACTGCTCCAGGGCACTTTACTGTGTTACGACATTATTGCACAATGACATTATTAATACTACTGTGACATTTTACAATACTATAACACTTTGACAGTGAGCTTCAATATAACACTTTATTGTACTGTGACAATTTGCCACACAATGACACTTTACCCCAATACGATGTCTTATTTCACAACGGCACTATATATATATATATATATATATATATATATAACATTTTTACACACTATTACAAATAACTGCACTATGACATTTTATTGCACTAGGACTAGACCACACGATAAAAATTGTCTACTTGTCTCCTTGGTGTTTATACCGGGGGTTGGCATCCACTATGCTGCACTATTGCCACCTCCTGGTCTTGATCTTCCTCATCTTCCTTTCAGTATAAATCCCCTCTGCTAGTCCCATCGCCCATATGCTTCCTTCCTTGCCCTCTTTCTCCATTTTCAGAATGCATGCACCAGAAGACAATACACTATGATATTTTACTGTAATATGATTATAACATATTATAACAATACATTATTACCAATAATGGACTATAATACTCTATACCACAAAAAATATCAACCAAAAAAAAACATTGTTGTCAGAACACTACCACTACCATACAATGCTGTAAACGGACACCTCGATACAAAATGCAAGGCTTACCGGGTCCAAAGGGTTTGAGGTACCACGTGCGCCCAGTAGCGTCTGGCTCGTCTGTGGTAGAGGTGGTGGGGTCGATGGCGCGACTGGTCTTCACGTCTTCGCTTTTGCTCCCGGCTGTGGGAATCTCCAGCACGGGGATCTGAGCACACTGCTGCAGCAGACCTTCAGAAGATAACACCTCGGTGTAGCCTTCCTCACACACACACACAGCTTCCTGCAGAGGGCAGAAGAGACACATGATAACAAACTCACAGCACTGAGGACTGATGGGAAAAAACAAACAAACAAACAAACAAACAAACAAAAACGAACCTAACCATAAACTGTTTTATTTATTTGTTATTTATTGAATACGTTATGTTATTTTATATGTGTGTATGTGTGTAACTCCTGTGTTTACCTTGCTTGGTTAAAAATACTGATTCCAAACAAGTCAAATTGATGCGCAGACCTTTTTAGTAACCTGCTCTTCTGCTTTGATGTCATGTGAAACACTGGGAACTTCAATTCAAATCCCGTTACTTATTTATTTAAGTTTGGTTCACCTTGATGTTTCGGCTTTGTTGGTGAAATTAGCATTAAATTTGGAGCTTTGAAATGGGACAGAGCTGTAGAGTATAGAACACTAAAGCATCGCTGCATTACCGTCTTTAGATAGAGGTGAAGCAAAGGCTAAATCCAACTGTACAACCAAATGGGGATAATGATTTTGTTTGCAAATGACTATAGCTGAAGGGCAGGTTTTATCTATAAATTGCCCCTATTACACAAAACATACCATTGCGCTTACAGTTGCAGATATGCAAATTAAAAAAAAGAAGAGTGTATAGTGTTTTAGAAATGTACAGTGACCAATGTGTCACTCTACAGTAGTTAGTTCAAATTCCAAATATGTCTCGTATCTTACCTTGGAACAGAAGGAACGCGGATTGTCGCAAGACGGGAAACATGGCTGTTCAGTCCCTGGTGCTATTGTAGGGGGGCATCCACCTAGAGGTCAAAATATGAGAACGCTGTAAAATCTAACAACAATAAGTTTCCATGTGCAAAATGTGAAGTGATGCAGTGTATGAGTACTGTGTGAGTCCTGCTCTGTGACTATGTTGTATTTTGTGCTCAAGGCCACCATTTCAAGTTCAAATGATAACAATGTACCTTGACCTGCTATGTCTGAAGTTTTAATAAATGTTTAACACTAATTATTTCCCTCCTTTTAATGCTGTGTAATTACCGCCACTTACGCATTTTACAGACTGACCCAGTTTCAACAGGGAGAACCTAATGGTTTATGCAATATAAAAGCATGCTTGAAAAATATATTCCTAAAAAAATTAAACAGAAAAACAAAGTATCCACCAAGAGGTTTTTTTTTTTTCTCATGATCAGAATAACATGCCCAGTTATTTATAGTATTTTTACCTGGAAATACCAAGTACAAAACGCAAATTAATTAAACAGACAGAGGGATCAGTTGTACAAATTAATTCAGCTGAAGGTACAGTAGGTGTAAAGGCAAAACATAGGTGTTAAGCTACAGTAAGTGAATTATGGCTTATTAAAATAATCAGAAGGTTTATCAGAAGACCAAATGATGATCGTTCACACTTAATTTCTGCCAGACATTCAGGTCCAGTTCAGTTAGGAATAGAGATTGTGTGCTAATTAAATTATAATTAATTAATAAATAAATTATTAAGTTATTAAATTTGAAGAATGTGGTTTATGCTATTTAATACAGGAGAGATTTGGCCCACCATGAACATTTTAGTTCTGACTTTTTTGTTCCTCAGGATTTCTAAATTTTGTCTCAGAATTCTGAATTTAATCTCAGATTCAAATTTTTTTTTTTTTTTTTTTTACAGATTCTGACATTTTCACCTCAGAATTTCTAAGTTTTTTTTTCAGACAATTTGCTGAGAATTCTGATCTTCTTTTCTCAGAATCTTGACTTCCCCCCCCCACAAAATATTTTTTTCCCCCTCAGAATTCTGAATTTTTTTTCTCAGAATCCTGTCATTTTTCCCTCAGAATTCTGACCATATATGGCTTTACTAAAATAATCTGAAGGTTTCCCCAGAAAGATCCTTCACAATTAATACAATTAATTTCTGTTAGACATTCATATTGATATTAATGTCAAAATTCTGACCTTTTTTCTCAGAATCGTGACTTTTCCCCAGCAGGAATCAGATTTTTTCCCTCAGATTTCAGACTTTCCCCCTCAAAATCCTGTTATTTTTCTCAGAATTCTGACAATAATTACTGTTTCTCAGAATTTAGACTTTTCCCATGAGAATTCAGACTTTTTTTTCGATTTTTTCCCCCACAGAAACCTGACATTTTCCCATCTAGAATTCTGACCATGTTGTCCTTTAGAATTTTGAGGAAAACAAAATATAAATATGAAGGAAGTCAGAATTCTGAGGAAAAAATTCAGAACTCAAATCCATTTTTAATGGTGGCCCTAATCGCCTTCTGTAAAGGCAAACATGAAGGCTTTTATAAATACTAAATTATTTAAGAAGTTTTAAAATAATGACTCTTCTGACTTTAACGATCATTTCAACTCGAGGTTCAGTTTCAGTTATCTCTCCTGGAAGTTTCTTTAAGATGCAAGCTCTCCGAAAAGCAAAACCTATTGTAAACACCCCTTACAAAAAATAACTGCAATTCTCATGTGTCAAAACTGCAGTTTTCTACATACTGTATGCAGTAGATATGCAGGATACGCAGTGATTTGGACACAAAAACGCTGTATTTTGTATCTTTTACTGCAGTAATACTGCAATATAATGCAGTAATGCTGCAATACTACAGTTAATATTAAACAGCTACTGCAGTTAATATAGTACTGTACTGTAGTTGTACTGCAAATAAAATATACGGGTATACGCAATTTAAATAAAGCTGAAAAGTTACTTACAGTATTTCTATAATCTAAATGTGTGATATTGTGTAATACAACTACATTACAACAAAATTATTGCAATTCATTTTATTAATTAATTAAAAAAAAATCAATAAAGCAACACACTTAAAACAATAAAAACAAATAAAAATACAGACCATGAAAGCACTTTACACTTAGCAATATTACTGTTCAACTGTGCTGCTGCTAGGCGACACTGCTGTCAATCAGTGTATGACTGGTCGAGTATGTGAATTTATTACAAGGCTTGAGGTCTGCAGCTGGAAGCCAGAAGAGGTTTGATGACTCCTCATTCTTCAACTTTGTTTGAATAAACACTTTCACCTCCCCTTCCTTCACTTTAAAGGCATTCTTGAAAAGCAAACAGCAAGACAAATATCCATTAAGAGTTGTGCAGAAAACACATTTCAATAATTAAAATGGAATCAATCCATATATACTCAATCTTACATGTTTGACTGAGAAATGATCTGTTTCTGTCTTTATGTCCTAAACTATTGCTAAAGGATGGCTTGAGTTTGCTGTTTTTGCTGAGTTTGCTGTTAATTAATTAAGATTTCAGAATGCAATGTGAATTTGATGACTCTGGCATTGGGCATTGGTTTAGAGATCCAGACTAATATTTGTGATTTCTTCCTAAGTTTATTTTTAAGCTTATTTTTCCAGGCAGTGGCCTGGAAATGCTTATCAAGAAAAAACTCAGAGAAGTGTTTTGTTGTCCAAATGAGCACCATTGGATTCATAAAAAGAAAGTGGACCTTAGGTAGATTGAGATTTTAGAGAGATTTTAGATAATCCTGTAATATTTTATCAAGTAAAATCCAACCACACCTTTGTCCCACAGAGTGATGTCCACCGCTTAACGTCTTTCTGACACATGAAGACAAACAGGTTTAAGACTGACTAAGCAAAAAAATAAATAAAAGTGTTCTGAGAACTCCACACCGACCCCCAAAAAATCGTATTAAGCGCCCAGCCAAATCTGAATGACTAAAAACATTGTCACAAACTTCTCCATGTTTCCTACCAGGAGTGAAGTCTCCCCAGGGTCTAATGCTGACCTCTTGGCCTTCTCCCTCTTCCCCTTTCCCAGAGTCTGCTCTGAGGTGACACTGGAGAGGAACACAGCCCTCCTCTCGATCTTCTCTCTCATGGAAGGGCTGATGGACGACTACAGATACAAACACAGGACGTTTACAGCCGAATCATTTTTATTTTCTCCTTCTTAATACCTCTCACATTATGTAGTGTTAAACATTAAGAAATCAACTTGCACTTATATGGTCTATAGTTAAACTGGGCTATACATTTACAACTGAATCCAATGCTAGCAGTGGGCTACCTCAGGTTAAACTAGCATGCTAACGGTATAGCGGGTAACATAAGAAAACACGCACACATTTAGGATAATGGCATTAACACCGCAGAGAGATAAAATACAATAATTTGTTAAATAACTAAAATATATATATAATATTTCAAGTTGTAAAATAATAAAAGGTACTTAAGGTCCCACTCACCTCTTAACTGAGTGATGTGACATCGCTCAGGTTCGGCTGTGTTCCTCCTCCACAAAACGCCCCTCTTCTAGATTCTTCCAACTGGGCAAGTTTTCTTGGCTGAACTTCATCATGATTTAATTCTGATATGTCGCGAATGTGTACCGTTTAGTCAATAATAAAGTCTATAAGAGCTTTATAGTACTCCACCTTGTCTAAGTATCTTAATAACGACATATACAAACGGTCAGCGTGAGCAGCTCTAAATGCACGAGAACCATACCACGGATGTTCGCATCGCGGGGCGGCATCGCGCGCTCTATAGGAGGATCTTACAGTCTTATTGGTTGGTGAAAAAAATCGTACAGGTGTGCATATTTAAGCACGTCTCAGTTTTACAATGGAAGCGTATAAAAGAGGAAGATGTTATTGTTTTCCTTGCACACATGCTATTTGCTTCTACCTGCTTCCAACTGGTTTCTGTTTGCCTGTGCATGAAAATAAGATCTTTAATAAACCAAGAATTCAGAATCACAAACTACAATTGAGACACACATCACTTCACTTTAAAGAATTTAGTAGGTCTTTTTAGGCATTTAGTATTTTTGAACCAAACAATAAACATATTATTATTATTATTATTATTATTATTATTATTATTAATAATAATAATAATAATAATAATAATAATAGAATAACATAGTTATACAGGACTGCAGGACTTCAGTGCAGGATAACTGCAGTTACTGCAGGTAATTACCTTGATATAAGACTATTTTGTTACAGAATCAACTGCATTGCATTGCATTCCAACTGCCTTCCAACTACATTGTACTTCACAAAAACAGCAGTAAAACTTTAGTTTTTTTCCCCCCAGAACTGCAGTTATTTTTTGTAAGGGACAGCTTCAATTCTTGACTTCGTGACACCTTTCTTTCGCAAATCTTCGCAACACATTGTAATGTTGTTATTACAACCTTAATAAAACAAAGCATGGCCCTACCTGTGACATTTATTCCGTCTGAGCGCTCGCACCAAACTGAACGAGAGTTGCTCACCCACTTAAAGTCGAAACACTCGCCGTCTGCAAACGAGAAGCCAAGGACACACAAAAACATCATGACGCACTTATGCAGCACGGTAAATCAACAAGCCTTAAGTGATCTAATCCATCATAGATGTCCATAAAAACGAATTCTCATGCATATTTATAAAGGTGGCTACAGGATCCACAGTCTAATGCGAGTAATATTCTACATTAAAGAACTCGGACTGAATAAAAAGTACACATTAATCAAAAAAATGTCAGTGGTTCTAAGAAGTGCTGATAATAAAATCAACTTTTCTTTGCAGTTATTTTTGCCCCTATAAATGCTGTTTGGCATATTTATATATATATATAATATAAACTAATTTGAGATATGTGCACATAATCAAACTAACATGGTTTACCAGTTACAACCCTTGACAAGTAATTCCACTGCTGGAAGAAAAGGTGTACCAATCTGCCAAATGTTACATGCCTTCACTTGCCCTGGAATTAATTACCAGATGGTGAAGAGCTATTTCCAGCACTCCCGAGGTAAGTGCCCTGAGATTCAGGATGTTATTTTCGAGTGAATGTTTCGCTCTGTACATTTCATCCTATCAGAATGATTATACCGAATAACAAGTCTCTGTGCTGAAGAATGTCGGGCCGAAATGCATTAATAAACATATCTGCAGTATGAACGCGCTAATATTATGAAAAACTAGTGGACCTGTTCAGTACACACACACTCTGACACACAAACTCAGAAGAGTTTATAAAAAATGATAGATGCCTTATGAAAATATATACTGTAGATCAGATATAAACAGTTATAAATTATCATTACGATTATCATTAAACAAATGAATACATAAACATCTATGACTTGTAATACACAAATTACATTAGAAGTGCAGTGAAATGGTGAGTTATAAATTGTTATAAATGCAGTGAGAGTGTGAGTTATAAACAGTTATAAATCCTGTGAGATGATGAGTTATATCTTTTAAATGTAGTGAGATGAGTTATAAACTGTTATAAATGCAGTGGGTTTGTGAGTTATAAACTGTTATAAATGTAGTGAGATGAGTTATAAACTGTTATAAATATAGTGGGTTTGTGAGTTATAAACTGTTATAAATGCAGTGGGTTTGTGAGTTATAAACTGTTATAAATGCAGTGGGTTTGTGAGTTATAAACTGTTATAAATGTAGTGAGATGAGTTATAAAC
>JAQMYJ010000019.1:1809942-1824565 GCA_030014305.1 Clarias laeviceps | reverse complement strand
GGTTTACCATCCACGCTACATTGGGCTAACCGCTAAAGCTACGTCTTCTGGTCACCGAGGTTAGTTCACCCTGACAGAAAGTGACTCCAAACTTTTGAACGGTAGTGTATATATATATAGATAGATAGATAGATAGATAGATAGATAGATAGATAGATAGATAGATGAAAAACAAGTGATATATTTAATTAAGGTTTCTTATTAAAATATATAATTTATGTATAAATATATAATTTGTCATTTACTCTTATAGACATGACTAATCTAATTACAAGCTTTTAGAATAGAATGTGATTAATGATTATACTGTAGCTGTAATGACCACCAAATATAATTAATTCTATTAACAATAATTTATGAATGCATTATAAATATAGGTACAATGTATTTTCTTATGTTAAAAACCATAAAACATTATAACAATGCAATTGATTCATGAATTTATGTGTTCATAGGTCATTAGCCATGGAAAGCATTATGTCTGAGCAGACATAAGACTGAAGGCCCTCTTTTTCTGCACATTGATCTTTGTTGCTGCTGAACAAGGTTAACACTCCGTCAAACAAAACTCACAGGGTCTAATTATAGTGACTCTGAATGATCTTCCTTTACACTGCTTTAACCCTGTGGGGTCTGAAAAACTCAATCCAAGAACTCATTCCTTCTTGAAAAAAAAAATCTATACACTGGGATACAAATGCTAATCACCTGAGCAGTGTTTTCAAGGATACATCATTTGTACATTGGGTTTCCCGTTGCAAAAGGGCATTGTGGGAGATTTAGGAGCCTGTTGTCCTTCGTAGGCTTGTAGAGTGTATGTAGATTGATCAGTGGTGGACAAATAGGACTTAGTGAATGTATTAGTGAGCCGTACATCCTGCATGCTGCCAGTTTTATCATTGCAGAGAAACAGACTAAGGTAAGAAGTGGTAGCTAAGTCAATATAGTAATGTATGTGTTACTTATATAATTATGTTTATGATGCATTATGGGCTGTAAACATAATGATCATAACACACCTTTGTAAAAGCCTGCCAGTGAATTACACAGAATCAAATAATGACAGTGCAAAATTTCACAACAAAATTTCCCACAATAAGTTCTGGTTCTGTTGTGAATAAATACAACATACTGAGCAGACTATAACTAGTGTAAGCATGATTTGTAATCTTTTATAAATGCATTGCTATAAACTGGAATATCTCTTCATAAATAATTACAACATTGCGTATAATGCCTTATAAACACGTTCTTACATAGTGTATAATAAATGCATTCATAGATCATATTGTTTCGGTTACAATATCTTTTAGTGACTGACAAATGTTTCGGACTTTGTGCTTGCTTTAGTGCCTGATCTGTTTTTGTGATGTTGTTTCTGTTTCCATGGTTTTTCCATTTCTCCTGTTATTTTTTTTGTGTTTTTACTGTGGCTTTGTGTTAAAATAAAAAACTGGGGCAGGGGTAACTCAGTGGTTAAGGTGTTGAAATACTGATCCCAGGTTCAATCCCCAGCACCACAAAGTTGCCATTGTTGGGTCCCTGAGCAAAGCCCTTAACCCTCAACTGCTCAAATGGGGGCGTCTGCCAAATACCGTAATGTTAATTTAAAACTCAAAGCCCCTGAAAATGGAAATCAGAAACAATGCAAACACAAAGTCTAAAGCATGAGAAGTCATTAAAAGCTATCCCTATCACATACGGCATACTGTACACATATAGCCTTTATAGAAAACACTACCATATGTTCCTCTAACAAAGTTTCTAATGCTACAAATCATGCTGCACGTCTGATACTCCCTCCGTGAACAAACCTCCTGGCAGAATCTGAGGTCCACTGATTTGCCGTCACTTCTCACACAGTCCAGCATGCGTGTCTTCAGCCCTCTTCCACACACAGCGCTGGCACTTAACTGACATGTGCTCCAATCTGAATGTCATGCACACACAAACACACAGATAGTGTTAATAAGACTGCACGGTTCCTGTACAAAATAACATTTAAATTATTTTTATACCAATTATCAGCAATCTGTATATGAAAGTCTTCCAGGAATTATTGATCACCTGCTAGTTCCCGCCCACCTGCTACTGTAGGTCACCTCTCTCCAATTAAATCAAAGCTGCTACTTGGAGATGTTAAAGTCTACCACATGTTTCCTACAAGACTCATGCTGCTTCACGGGGCTGCTAACACTTTGAGAAAAGCACTATCCGCCCTCTTTTGCATATTTGGACTCTCAGGTCCACATGATTGGCTAGTGACACTATGATTGACAGGTGAGAAAGTGAATATGGCCCTCCCACTTAGGCGATTTTCATTTTGTCTTTTTTAATCCCGAATCCAAAATATAACAAGCATACACATAATGTTTACTTTTCGTTAAATATCAATTACATAATGAAACATTTGAAAACTAAATAATAATGTTGGAAAATTCATTTTTAATTACTTCTGGCCTGAGTAGAATGTGATTCGTTGGTCTGTATACCTCCATAACTCCATTTCCTGCTGATCTTCAAAGGAGTTCTCAAAGGATCAAGACTCTGTCACCATATCAACAATTATACGTCTTTCTTTGTTAAATAACACCAACGTTTATTATTAGACTTATTGTGTGACAAGCCAGGCATGTCCCTCTGAATGAGCCGCTACCATAGAAACACTAACGTAGAATTAGAACAAGGGAAAATAATACTGGGGCGTTCAAGTCAAACTGGGACTTTTGATTGTGCAGAACAAAAGCACACAGTAAAAACTATCTTTATTTCTGCATATAATCCCCTACCACACTTATGCACTTACCCCAGTGTTTCACTAGTGCTTGGATACCATCAAAGTTTCTAGGTACGCTGGAGCCTGCTTCAGGTCTGAAACACTGGCCTCCCAGGAACTCCTTTAATGGCCCAAACATGTGGAAATGACTTGGAGCGAGGTCAGGACTGTAGTGGGGATGTAGCAATAACCTTCAGCTGAGTTTCTGTAATGTGCAAGTGGTGTTAGTGGTCAGATGCGTCTCTTCCGCAAGTTGTCAACAAGTATCCCGTGAATTTCAACGCATCAGATGTTCCACTTGCTGAATATTCACGGGAATGACTGCAGTCGGCTCCGCGCCACCTCGTCTAGGATCATCATTCATGAACGTACGGCCTTGTTTAAAATGTTTGCACCATTGTAATGTCTTACTGCAACTACGAGTCTCATCACCGTATCGCGTTTGACATCTTCTGTAAATGTCAATCGCTTTTTCGCCTCCATTCACCAGAAATTTCACGTCAAGGCCCAGTTTGACTTGAACACACCCTCGCACACTGTAAACCTAAAAACCTGCTGTAAACCTGCTTTTAAAGAAAATGAATCGACACCTTCTGACCAATCAGAATCGAGGATGATACCCGTGATGTTGTAGCTGTAATGGAAGCAGTTCCTGTTGAACACACATGGCTCCGCCTCCATGCTTTTGGGACACTCTTCGCCTTCCTTGGGCATGCGAAGTGCGTAAGCTGTTCTCTGTCGATCCCCATGGCCACTGCATGGCTTTAACACACACACACACACACACACACACACACACACACACACGACTAGAGTTCATTATTAAACCCAAAGCCAAGTGTACACACAACACAGCAGATGGAAACTCATAAGGAACACCTACACAAAGCCAAGCTCGATTTAATCGGAAACGTTTAAGTAAGTTTGATGTTTTCAAAACCTCAATGGATGACAGTCATAACGGGAGTAAACAAAATAATAAGATCTCCCTGACATCATAACCCAGAATACTGAGAGAGAGAGAGAAAAAGAGAGAGAGAGAGAAACCACACAGCAGCATGAGGCAGAATAAGAGAGTGTTTGCTGCTTTTTCCCCCTTTTTTTTCTTTTAAAGGTTTAAAAGAGAGTGCGAGAGCGCTGGGATAACTGCCCCAGCGTCATGAATAACACATGCGGGGCCTGACTCCACACTAAAAGCTGTGATGCCGAGCTGAATAGACTGTGATTAACAACTTGTCATGGCCGGCAGGGAAAAAGGAGCAGGAGAAGAAAAAAGAGGAGACTGGAGTCAGAACGGTCCTGAGGCAAAAGGATGAACAATGAGCTGGAAATTAGTGACGGCCAAAAAGTAAAGGAGGAAAAAAAAAACACTAATTAGTTGTTCCTATTAACATAGCTTCATTTGCATAAAGGCATAAATGTAATTACGAGTTCTCTTTAGTCACAGAGTGTTCTTAGTGTGTGTGTGTGTGTGTGTGTGTGTGTGTGTGTGTGTGTGTGTGTGTGTGTGTGCATGTGTGTTCGTTTCTGTAAAGAAGTTTCACTTTTTGTGTTGTGATTTGGTAATTTGGTGCGAAATTATTAATTGGTGTTCATTCAGAGACGTTCACTGCAGCCTGATTATGAGACAAGAACGCTGGATTTAAACTGGATCGAAGTTTAATGATGCTCTCCTGGACACATCACTGCTGCTTAAGAACAGCAGATCTACTGTAGGACTGCTTGAGGGCAGACAGACAGACAGACATGCTGTGGATGGATGGGTTAGATGAAACAATGGGAGGGGGAAATATATAAATAAAGACAGACAGGCGGATAAAAAGTTCATTTGTAAGATGGATGAAGGGATAAGTGTATAAATACTGTACACACACACACACACACACACACACACACACACACACACACACACACACACAGAAGCAGACAGTCAAACAGATGGACAGAAAGAGAGAGATAGACAGAAAAAAGAGATGAATAGACTAAGAGGCAGACAGACTGAGATACACACAGACAAGCAGAGTAGGTTAATCAAACAGGGAGCTACAGAAGAAACAAGGCGAAGCGATATATATAGACAGACATGCAGACTGCTAAATTCAGTTAAAAAAAACAGACATAGACTGAAAGATAGTTCCTGGATGAAGACAAACAGATACAGACATGCAGTTAGACACTGATCAAAAGGTAGGCAGACAGACAGCCAGACAGACACATTTAAACAGACATAGACAGACAGACAGACACATTTAAACAGACATAGACAGACACATTTAAACAGACATAGACAGACAGACAGCCAGACAGACACATTTAAACAGACATAGACAGACAGACAGCCAGACAGACACATTTAAACAGACAGACAGGCAGACAGACACATTTAAACAGACATAGACAGACAGACAGACACATTTAAACAGACATAGACAGACAGACAGACACATTTAAACAGACATAGACAGACAGACAGCCAGACAGACACATTTAAACAGACATAGACAGACAGACAGCCAGACAGACACATTTAAACAGACAGACAGGCAGACAGACACATTTAAACAGACATAGACAGACAGACAGATTTAAACAGACAGATTTAAACAGACATAGACAGACAGACAGCCAGACAGACACATTTAAACAGACATAGACAGACAGACAGGCAGACAGACACATATAAACAGACATAGACAGACAAACAGATTTAAACAGACATAGACAGACAGACAGGCAGACAGACAGATTTAAACAGACATAGACAGACAGACAGGCAGACAGACACATTTAAACAGACATAGACAGACAAACAGATTTAAACAGACATAGACAGACAGACAGGCAGACAGACACATTTAAACAGACATAGACAGACAGACACATTTAAACAGACATAGACAGACAGACAGATTTAAACAGACATAGACAGACAGACAGGCAGACAGACACATTTAAACAGACATAGACAGACAGACAGGCAGACAGACATCTAGACACATTGAAACAGTCAAAGACAAATAGACAGAGAAACAGACATACAGACATACAGGTAAAAGCAAAGTCAGACAGCTAGACACAGTTAGTTACATATCGAACGGTTGGTACTGTAGGCAGACAGACAGACACATTTAAACAGACAAACAGACAGACATAAAGGCAAAGTCTGTATGTCTAGACACAGGTCAGATTTGCTACAGACAGCTAGAGACAGTTAAACAGACACAGACAGCAAAGGGAAGTACTCTCGGCAGACAGACAGATAGACAGACAAAGTTAAACCAATGCTCACAGAAAGACAGCTAGAAGCAATTAAACAAACAAAGACAGCAGGCACATTTAAACAGACATAGAAACAGACAGACAGGCAGGCAGACAGCAAGACACAGTCAACCAGACACAGACAAACAGACAGACAGACATACAGACAAATTTAAACCGATGCTCACAGAAAGACAGCTCGACAACAGTAAACAGACACAGACAGACAGCTAGGCACGGAAAGACAAACATATAGACAGGCAGACAGGCAGACAGACAGACTGAAAGGAATATACTGCAGGTAGACAGACAGTCAGACAGACAGATTGACACAAGTAAACAGACAGACACAGTTTACCAGACACAGACATGCAGACAGACAGACACAGTTTACCAGACACAGACATGCAGACAGACACAGTTAGACAGGAAACAGCTGGACACAGTTGAACAGACACAGACTGAAAGGTATGTATTGCAGGCAGAAAGACAGACAGAGAGAGAGAGACAGACACACAGCTCGAAGTAAACACACACACAGACAGTTGGTTAGACACAGTTAGATAGACTGATGGATAAATATGATATGAAAGCTATTTTAAATCTGCAGCAAGTCTGACCTTGAGTGCGGAGGTTAGAAACACAGAAATGCATAAACGCGAACAGAGAGACCGAATAAAAAGGACACATAAGGTGGATGGATAAAAACGGGTTGTTAAAGAGAGTAAATAATGAACAGGTCCAATAAATCAACAGAGCAAGCGTTAACGAGAAGGGAAACTAATTTCAATGAATTAGGAGTGAATTGAGTTTAATTTAGCAGCCAGGAAAACGCTCAGCATGTGCACGGAAAGGAAACAACAACAACAGCAGCAGCAACATCTGTCTCCTGTGTGAAGCTGCAGAGAAAATAGCAAGTGTGTGGAAAAAAGGTGGGAGGTGGGTGTGGAAAGGAGGGAGACTCAAAACTTCATATAAAGCCACGATTTAACGTAGGTTTCATTTCCTGCACAAGTTTCAAACATTTTCAAAGTCTTTAATCGACCTCGACCTCGTTTAAGTCTCTTAATTAACGCATTAAATAACGAGCTTGCTTTCTATTTACACCTAAATGCTCTACTATCATTGAGCAAATTATGACAAATTATGTACACTACACTAAATAGATACAGTATATAGATATTTTCTACCATATCGCATTCAAAAGTTTTGGCCCCAATTCATTTCAGTGGAAACAGGTGTTGTATATCGACTCGAGACTCCTCCCACAGGGGTTTTTCTCTCTCACCAGCTGGCATTTGGTCCAGGAGCTCCACTCGGACAGCACGCAGCGATCCGGGCACGGCAGTCGGCTCTCACGTGTACCTGCGGGAATCTCCTCGGGGTCACACAGGTAATCCTCCACCACGTCGGTGGGACCATCGGCGGTGTTTAGCATGCACCTGTAAGTCAAGGACCTCTTTTATTATTATATGTAAATAAATAAAAAAAGAATGAGTGGAATGTCTTATAAAAGCAGGGACTTATTACATTACTTCAATCTGCAAATATTATGCCCTTCATTCTGTATGTGTTTGCTGCAATTATTACTTTTTCCCTGTAAATCTTTCCACCCACCTCAGGCATAATACAACTCCCGGAGTTCAAATATGCTTGATTTTAATCTTTAAATTCTTCCCTGTGAGTGTTTTTAATTTAACGTTTCACTGTAGGACAAATAGATAGAAAGAATCAAAGAGAGAGAAAAAAAAAAAAACTTTTTATACTGTTATAAATATGAAAAGCGTTCGAGTAAAACTGGGAATTGTGATGAAACTTCCGAATGCAGGTGTAAAAGTGATTGATATTTACAGAAGACTTCAAACACAGTACGCTGATGAGACTCTTACAGTAGCTGCAGTTAAACTTCTGAATGGCGCAAAAGTTTTTTTAAGAAGACGGCCAGACATCTGTGAATGAGCCCACTGCAGTCGTTACCATGAACATTCAGCGAGTGGAACTTGTGGAAGAGTCCAGACCTCCTGTGTATGATATTAAAAGAGGGGTGTTCAAGTCAAACTGGGACTTTTGTTTGTGCAGAATAATACTGTGGAACACAGCTATGAGAGTCTTGAAGTCTTCGGTCGCTTTCAATCGCTTTTATGGCTTCATTCACCAGAAATTTCATCAGTCCCGGTTTGACTTGAACATATAAATATAAGCAGGTCAGTTAATGTTAGCATGGGATTACGCTAGGATGTGTTATCACTCAGAATACAGCAGTTGTGGTGTTCTCATTAAAAAACACCAGACGAGTCAAATATGACAAGTGAGTCTTCGAATGCTTCGGTCTGGACTCTCTGATATGAACTGATACATCCCAGAAGCCCCGCCCCCTTTCCATTAGTCTCACTTGCTTTCCAGACTAACAAAATGCTTTGAGCACGAAATACAATTCAACAGTGAATGTTCGACCCTGCATCCATCAATTTCTTTTATTTATTAGGGATGTGACAGAAAAATTAATCTAAAAAATAGGATTTTTTTTTTTTTACTGGAATGATGAAATCTCTTGGAACCCACAAACAGGTGTCAAATCTAACACTTTATAAATAATCTGAATGATTATGATAATGAATGGTAATTAACACCTTATTTTTTAAAGCTTTTAAACCCTACTGTATGAGGATAGAAAACCGATATGCAAAGGGATGGCATAAAAAAACAAAAAGCAAAAAAACTAAACAAAAAAAAACATGCTGTGTATTATTGCAGAATCAGCTTAAAATCCGCCATCCAGCTGGGGTTTCACGATCATCTCTGCCTGCAAGCGGTTTCCAACTGAACAGCTGATCAAATTATTACTCCTCCTCCTCACTCCTCTTCGTAAACACAACACGGTGAAAGTGCTGGTCTCTTTTAAAGGACAATAAAATCCTTGAGCAGGGAAAGATCAGTATCGTAAAAAAAACTGGCTGCGTGGTTGGTCAAGTCAGGTTTATGTGTAACGTCCATTTAAAACCAATAAATGCTCAAACTGAACTGGATCATGTAAAAATTGATTCAAAGACTGTTTGTGCATGCTACAGTACATCAATTTTTGTGCTTATTGCTGTTGTGATAAAATGTCAAAACAGCTCAAAACCGTTTTCCAGTTCAACGTGAAATTTTGCTTTGGTGTGTATTTTTGTGCTTTGTGTTCAAAATCAAACAATATATCTATGATTAATCTTTTTGGACTGAAAAATGACTGTCAAAGAGCTACAAGCTGAGCAGATACTAAAGGGGGCGGAGCTTATTTACGGGCCAGAAGGAAAAAAAGAATAAACTGAACCTAAAAATGAAAAACGTTTCTTTGAAATCATGTGATTCAGGTTTAGAAACACTTACTGCGCCTTTGAAAAGAAACTGATTTGGTTAAAAGGACGTTAAAGGAGCCGTACCTGACCTTCCTGGTCTGCACCCCGTCACCGCAGTTCTCCTTCGGGTCCACGTTGCTGACTTTCCACGTGCTCCATGGCTCGGCCACCCACACGTACTGAGAGCAGTCGCTCACGCACGGCACCACCTCGTACACCTGCAGCGTACACACACCCACAAAAACACACACCAACACACACACATGCATACCAACCAGCATCACGACAGCTGAGTCATTCCAAATAAAATGACTTAAAACAAATTAAAGTTTCTGTGTCTAGTAACACAATGCACTTAAACACCTGCTCTCTCTAACAGCAGGAAAGTTACACGCTTTAGTGCGCAGGGAAAGACACGTTTTTCAAAAATAAGGATTTTTCGAGCTTACCTGCGCCTGTGCTCGAGCAGCGTATTTGTGAGATCATCAAAAAACAAAAAGAGGAGACATGAGGAAATTAATGATAGGAGCAAAGAATCTATAGAAAATATAAAAAAAATTATACAGTACTGGTTAATCATAAGTGCAAATAAGATCCATAGATGAGGCTTCAAGTGGAAAATAAACATCTTAAATACAAACAGATCCAATCATCTGCTTAGAGTCAGAAATAGAGAGAAAGAGAGAGAGAGGTTTCATTTTGCAAATGAAATCATCCTGAAATCTTGAGCGGCTCATCGCCTCGGGGAGCCTCACGTCTGATGAGAAGTATTTCAGGAATATATAAAAATAGAGAAGGAATTAAAATGCTGACAGGTTTCCTCGCGTTTCCTCCATTCGTTTTCCAAAACACACCGTGTTCTTATTATCCAGGAAAATATACAGGTTTTTTTGGGGGGAAAAAATGCAGCTCTCCTGAATTTTTGGACTCAAATAAGAAGCAGTGTGAAATTATACTGTGATGCCTTAACCAAGAAGATTTATTACATCATTTGCTAAATAAATGAAAAAAGTAAATAAATAAATGAAAATAAAGAATAATAGCTGTAAACATTTGATTCAAAATCAATAATTGTTTAGTAAATGAATTGGAATCATCTCATAAAAATAAAACTGTGTAGTAAATAAATATTTTCTTTATAAATGAATTTATTTTATGATTTAGAAGCTTGAGAGTGAAAAAAAACAGCATTTGTAAAAAAAAAAAAAAAACAGCAATAATAAAAGTAAACTACTAAAACTTTTTTTTAGGTAGTTGATGGAAACCCAATAATAATAATAATTGTGAATTATACAGTAACCATTACAAAACACGTGGAAATAAAATTAATATCATATGCCAGATGTTGGTTTGTTATGGTATCTGGTAGCCATCTAACCCAGGGCTTCTTAAACATTGCAGAAACAGACATATACAGTACTGTGCAAAAGTCTTGACCCCCACTTTACTCATTCACTCACTCATCATCTATACCGATTTATCCTGTTTTCATGGTCGCGGGGAGCCTGGAGCCAATCCCAGGAGGCTTAGGACACGAGGTGGGGTACACCCTGGACAGGGTGCCAATCCATCGCAGGGCACACACACACACTCACACAATCACACACTCATTCACACACCAGGCAATTTGGGAACGCCAATCAACCTAACCTACATGTCTTAGGACTGTGGGAGGAAACCGGAGTACCCGGAGGAAACCCACCAAGCACGGGGAGAACATGCAAACTCCAGCCTGGCCGGGAATCGAACCCGGACCATGGAGGTGCAAGGTGACAACCACTACACCACCCTCACTTTATTTCTTCATATTTTGCCTCCAGAGAGACTTTTTCATTCTTTATTTTAATGTAGTCTTGAAAAACATTCTCCAGGCTTCTGGAAGGACTTTTCTGTCTCTCATTTTCAGTCAGCGTTTTTCTTTGTTAAGCCACACAGTGACCTATAAATTATTCAAGAATAAAAATTAAGGCATGAATCAGTGGGAAACAGGTTCAGATGATGACAGATGATCAGGCCGGTGATTAGTATACTGGTGATGCTGAATGCTGAGTGACTGGAACAGTTGCTGAATTTGATCTTTAGGGCCTTTGCAGCCATGGGGGTGGGGGAGGGGGGGGGTACATTTGCACAGTACAGTATATTATAGCATAGTGAAATTCTTTCTATCTCATATTCAAGCTTGTTAGGAAGCAGGGTTCAGAGAGCAGAGTCAGCCAAGATAAAGTTCCCTGGAACAGACACTGCTGAGGGCCTTGCTCAACTTTCTGATCAGTAATCCAGAGTCTTAACCCAGTGAGCTCCCACTGCCCCATAAAGTAGGCAGGTGCAGCTTTAACTGTAAAATAAACTCACCTGAGTCTTCATTTCATGAAGAGATTTTTCACTATGATTTTTTTAAAGCCATAAAACTTTGTTTCACAATTTTCACACGAGACGTGTCATTACTTTTGAGTTGACTTTGGTGCTTATGCAATATGCTTGAATTCGGTGTTAATGTAATACAGAGGTGTCTCACATTTTCCAAATTTTCCCAAACTGAGATTCATGGAAGTTCTTGGTCGCTTAACTCTGTGATATCACATGCCTTAAAGCCATGACTTGGTACAGTGTACCAGTGTATGATTATGATGTAATCACCTGCAAATCCTATACAAACTGTCCCAAACTCATGTCGGACCATATCTGGGATCTGCCATATTGTGGAATCTGTTATCCATTATAAAGTGGCACAAACCACTGAATCCAAGTCTATGAATCACATACAAACTGTTTCAACTTCAAATAACTTATAAAACTGCTATGATGTTTTCTACACTATAAATACATTTCAAAAGGGTCCAAAACTTCATGGTGCATAAGATTACTTCTATTACTCCAATTATCTTTGATTATGTGGGTTGTACAAATCAAATCTCACGCTCCCTCAGTTATATTTCATGGACCGCTGGTGTCTCAGCACCCCAGTTGTTGTAAACAATGCATGCTAGATTTATTACAAATTTTATACGTGTTACCTGATTGACATGGTCGAGTTTAGGGCACGGTCTCCCACCGTTGTATGGTTTCTCCCGAAGCCATTTGGAGCGAACTTTGACCCCGCTGCCACAGGACTTGCTGCAGCGTGACCAGTTGGACCACTCGCTGAGCTTGCAGTCTGAAGGGCATGGGATGATGCATGCCTCCTCGATGTAGCCTGCATGTGAACAGAAAGGTTCTGACGGTTATATCTAAATCACAAGACAGTAAATCAAATGCATGATATGCTGCAAAGTTTGATTCTTTTTTTTTTTTTTTACAGCTCAGGACTCAATATCAGAGTCAGGTTAGGAGACAGAACAGATTCCAGATGCACACATGTGGCAGGAGGACTGACCTTTTTTAGGTTTGATTAAGGGACACATTGCTAATGGCATTTCGACAACCTTATAGAAAGTCAAATCATTTATTTACATTATTTCCAGCAGTAGCATTAATTTCCAGCCAAGATATTTTATTGATGATAAGAAAGTTGAACCAGTCTGTAAAGTCTTCTCTGGCACATCTCAAATACTTTCAACGAGTTTAAGATTAGGTTATAATCCTGTATGTCCGTGCCATCAGGGAAGAAAAAAATCCATGCTGTAGATGTGATAACCTGGTCATTCAGTACATTCAGGTCGTCAGCTGATTTCATTTTATTGCCACATAACGTTGCTGAGTCTCGACCTGAGCGACTGAAGCAACCCCAGATCATAACACTGTCTCCAGAGCCTTGTACAGTGGACACTATGCATAATGGGGCAACTTATTTTACAATTTGATGCAACTTCACCAAGCGTTTAAGTGATCTTGATTCATGATCCCCCCCCACCCCCAACATAACATTTTTCACTTTATAAGTTGAGTTTACGACTGTGTTGGGCAGTTCTGAACTTTATTCTGTTAGCTTTATCTCCTTAGTTGTTCTCTTTGCTTGATGCAGGACTACAGTATAATTTTATCCTTCTCAAACACAGTACCATCTTTTTCTTGACCACGGGATATGTCTTCCGACATGGCTGTTTAAAAAATAAGAAGCTCCTCACTGCATCAATTAGAGTTCAAATAATTGTCGCAGCTGAAACACATTAATCACTGCAGTATTTATCCGATCAAAGCCTCTTAAGCATTTGCTTATTTAAATCCAAATGGGGACTTTATTTTTGGCCAGGCAGTGTACCTACTGTACTGTAGGAAATTAAACACTCTTTGTTGTGCTGTTTCATGAAAATAATTAATGATGGGTTGCTGTGATCAAGCAGAGTCACTATTAATTCACAAGTAGTTATTTTTAAATAAGTGTCGTGTTCTTTTTTTTATATAACAAAGCAATTTGGAAACACTGAGATCTTTTATTTATTAAATGACATGCCTTATGTTTCATCCATTTATAGTTTCATTTAATGATTTGGACTGTACGTAAGAAAAATAAAATAAAAAAAAAGTTAGTTTTTGTTCTCACTTATGTTACAGCAGCTATAAACAGTTGTTTCCTCATTGGACTTTTTTATACCTGCCTCTTAAAATGAATGTGATAATATATTAAAACTATCCCATAAATATCCCAAATAAACCGTTGATTTGAAACTGTTCGACTGCTGCTAAAACAGAAAAATAATCAAAACTTTTATGGCCATTTAGAAACCTTCAGTTATTATTTATTATCCTCCAGAGTTACATTCTGAGGTTCTCATACATTTATTTGGCACTTGTTGCGCCACTTGATACCAACCACACACAGACCATGTACTGTACAGTTGTTAATAAGGTGCGTGGGATTTTTTTGTGAGTACAGGAACCCTAACACACTGTAATGACCAGGAAGTGCACACCTGCTGAATTTCTGTTATGCGTTCACACGTCTGAGTTTGTGCAGCATTTCAGCAGAAAATAGACGAACACTGTGAACGTGCTCAGAGCAGCACAAAGTGGAAAACAGTGTGAAATTGAACAGATTCCATTTCCCAAGGAAAACATACAGCTGATGGAGGAGTGGGGAGGAAGCCTCAAATAAGACAAGTACAAGATCTCAACAATTACTTTACAATTTATGATCAATAAAGGAAAGAAGAAATAAGGAAGATATGAGTACAAAAGAAGTACAAGAAAGAAGTGAAAGAAAGAAAGAAAAAAAAAAGAAATATAAGTACAATATGAATAAAAAATGTAAGCAAAGTAATGTTATCCAATTAATGTGTGAAAGCAAGAAATGTATAAATGCATAAAGAAATAC
>JAQMYJ010000019.1:1772896-1783918 GCA_030014305.1 Clarias laeviceps | reverse complement strand
TTGTGTTAAGCTGCTTTGGGACAATGTCAATTGTTAAAAGCGCTATACAAATAAAATTGAATTGAAATTGAATTGAACTTACAGTAAGGCAGGGTACATCCTAAACAGGGTACCAATCCATTGCACGGCACACACGCAAACACTCATTCACACACTGCGGGCAATTTGGGAACACCAATTAGCCGAACCTGAAATGTCTTTGGATTGTGGGAGAAAACCAGATGCCTCAGAGGAAACCCACCAAGCACAGGGAGAACAGAGCCGAGGAGGGAATCAAACCCAAACTCTAAAAGGTGCAAGGCGAGGAACACTTAAAGGTTCTCGATCATGAATAAACCCTTTATGTCGCACATCTTTTTCTAAATACTGTAGATTCAGATTCTATATCAAATATGGCCTCTTACTTTTTTGGAGGGACTTGTCCCACGTTGACCTTGACGCAGATGACCTTACGCGTCTGCATGCCCGTAGCGCAGGATGTCTCGCCCTGTCTGGAGGGCGTGGTGCGGGTGGAGTTCAGCACAGTGACTGAAGCGTCCTCAGCGCATGCCCCCCATGGTCCGGTCTGCCAGTGATAAACAACGCAGGGATGCTCGTTACAGCTCCTCATTTCCTGTAATGTGCTGGTGTTCGGGCAGCTGGAGCCTCCTGGAAATGCACAGACAACATGGCTGGATCCCAAATTGCTCCATAAACCACAAATAAGTGCACAACACTCCTCTTTAAAATAATGACTCCTAAACTGGACTACATTTCCGATAAGGAGCCATCAGGCATCCCAAAATACGTCTTACTCCGTATATATATATATATATATATATATATATGCTCTCCACAGAAATCTTTTTTTATACACAACATGTAGTGTACTATGATAGGTTTTTTGATATCTGGCTTAATTCTAATTCTGTGTTCTGGCTTTAACAACACTCAAAACCCAGGTAATAGGCAACATTTTCTTGAATACAAGTGGCATTTGAGTCAAAGTGGGACTTTTGATTTTGCAGAATAAAAGAACACAGTTACATTATGAGAGTAAAAACTCCTCTTACTTCTCTATAAAATCCCCTGCTACATAAATATACTTATTCCAGCATTTCACCAGTGCTTGTATACCATCAAGATAGAAGGTTTTTTTTCTCAGAGCCATTATCAGACTGCATGTTTCACATCTGAAACCCCGGCCCCCCAGGAACTCCTTTAATGGGCCAAACATGTGGAAACAGCCTGGAATAAGGTCAGGACTGAACGGGGATGTGGCAGTAAATCCCCACAGACAGATGCGTCAGCGACAAATTATATGTTGATTTTCAGGAATCAAGCATTCCACTCGCTGAGAGGTCATGGGAACTACTGCAGTTGGCTTCGAGTTCATTCATGGACGTACGGCTTACTTTAAAAGGTTTGCAGCATTTTACTTGTGCTTAAAGTCATCTGTAAAGGTCAATTTGACTTGAACGCAGCTCGTAAAATGAGTTAATCTGGCAATTTCTGACAGGGGTTTAAGCTATGAGGTAACCTAAATGGAAGTCAAGCAAATAAATGTTTATATAATTATCAGACTTTTAAACCTATAATTATTTAAATCTTTTACTTGCAAAATAATAAATAATGTGAGACTCAGTTTATTTGTTTATTTATTTATTTAATGTACAGAGATCAAAGCCATACTTGCTAGTTTGTGGAATTTTTATTTTTTTTTTACATTTTTTAATAATTTTGTTGATTTAACAACTAAACAGCAAAAGTAGAAAAATGTACAATATTTTATTCCTGTAATCTCTCTGACTAAACCAAATCCATTTTCTAGTTTTTAACACCCGGCATGCTCTTATCTCTTGTCTACATGGAAGCAGATGAAATCCTAAACAACACTCCAAGCCTCTGTCTCGCTCTTCAGCGGTGAAATGCGAGCGTGTCTGACATAATTGCTGACATTCTAAGCTCTCTGGGTGACGAAGCAGCCCAAAGGGGTACCGAGAATCGAGACCTGTCCATCTGCACGAGGAAAGTATCTCTGTAACGAGGAAAAAGCACACCCACGACTGAGAAAAATATGACTCTGAAAGACTTCAGCCTCGAGAGACCTGATGCTCCGGTGCTATCTTTCAAAGAAGGGGAAAAATAATTCCAAATAGATCACTATTTGGGACGCTCTTTTTTAGCTTTTTTGCTATTTTATAATTCCTTAGCACAGATGATTCAAATTTTGTATAATACTTATGTCTAAGTCTTACACAATCACTCATATCCATATTTATAGTATATAACATCAAAGAGATACAGGATAACATCCTTTACAATAGAGCGCCCCATGGAGCTCTAGAGGTAGGGATTAAAAAGCCAGCTAAATTATTATTATTATTATTATTATTATTATTATTGTTGTTATTTATTTATTTTTTATAATTTTTTTTTTGTTTAGTGAGATCATTTTACTTGGCTCACCAATAAATGTTGACTCATTCAGCTCCCACATGGCTCACTGCTATTTTTTCCCATCAAACTTATTGGATTATTAATTTCTTAATTTGTTAAAACCGTGTTATAGTTATGAAAAAGTGTCTGTTGTTGTTCATTCAGTACACTTATGGAAAGCTCTTCCTGATGTAACCTTCCTGTTTTAACCTGCCTTGGGATTGGCATCCAGTTTCTGGGTTTTTGGCATTGGCTGGGAACCAGACAGAGGACTTCTGCATGGCAGATGATATGTGTTCCACTAAACCTCCCTTGCCCCGTTATAACTATTAAAATAACTCACTCAGTCATTCTCTATAACGCTTCTCCCGCACATGGCCAGGGGACGCAGGGCACTAGGCAGGGTACGCCCTGGTTGGGGTGCCAATCCATCTGGGTTCACAATTACACTTGCTTCATACTATGGGCAATTTGGAAATGCAATGAACCCAATACTGCATTTCTTTTGACTGTTTGAGGAAACATTCCAACTCCATACATACAAACCTGAGGCGGGAATCAAACCTTGACTCTGGAGGTGCGAGTGCCGGCTATTAAAATAACATAGAAAAATATTACAATTATGCTTTTCATGTTATGGCTACACTATATTGGATGAATTTTCAATGCAAGTGCTTCTGGTCTTCTTTCTCATGTCTTCATTTTGGAAAGAAGTCTGCTCTATTTAGAAATACTCAGAAATAAAAGGCAGGTCTCAGAGTTCAACTAAAAAAGCTGACTCAAAGACTCGACAGATTGCTACCAAGAGGTGAAGATCTTCACCAGAAAAAAAATTTAATGTTTTTTTTAGGTTCAGTTTACACCTTCTTCTGATCCTGTTTATGTTTGCTGTGTTGGGATTCGCACCTTTGTATCTTCAAGGCTGCGAGAACTGACACCATCTTTCAGTGTGAAAACATGAAAAATGGCTGTATTTTTTACTTTTTAAACAGATTTGCTATAGAGTAAGTTTGTTCTCCTAAAAATAAAAAAAATTACTCCAAACACACACAACAGAGCTTAAAGAAAGCAGGTGAATTCCAAAAGGTCCAGAGTCAATGCATCTGTTTTTGCTGTATGAATATCAGTCCTTTTGCCGCCTCGCTCAAATCCACTCTCAAAGACATCCATAATGCATAAAGGGCTTTCTGCACGAATTGGTGTGTTTAGCGCGTGTGTTTTCCATTAGGAAGCAGGGCAAGATGTCTGCAAAACGCAGCAGGCAGACAGTACATACTTATGATAAAGATGAAAGTAAGACTTGTCTTTTGAATAGCAAATAATTCAAGGGCACTTTTGTGAAAATGATTTCTTCAGACAAACTCATTCGAGCAAATGACCCGACACGAGTCGTGTTCATCCTCGAGGTTGCAGCATGCTAATATTGTGCTTTTTGACTTTGTAATGAGTTCCCAGGGATTTCTAAAGAGTCCATAACCACTTTCTAGCTAGACTTTCCACTTCAAAGTGAAGATCATACACAAAATTCTAAACGTCTAGAACAACAATCAAAGTCTACGAAATACCACAGAAGTTTCTGGAAGTTTTATCAGAAAACTTTGCTGTCATTGTAAGACCTTAAAATAAATATTATATTCTGAAAGTCTACTTTATCACTAACTACAGTAGCTGGGTATCACAATCTTACAGTAGGTGACAGAATTTCTGACAGGATTTTTTATATCCATGAATGTTTATAGTTTTCACAATGCTTGACAGATAGCTAACATTGCTAGCAAAATAGTTAAACTTAATCCCTGACAATATTCCTTCAAGCAAAGTCATATTTATTCCTCACCTTTAACTAGCTAACATAAGCTAATCTGACAGAAATCCTGAGAGAAAATTTTTATTTTTTTATTTTATTTTATTTTTTACCTTCGCGGTTAGGTGGCTAACACTACATAACCTGACAGGATTTCTGAAAGGATTTTTAAATTATATCTATAAATGTTTTTCATACATACTAACTATTATGAGCTAACATGACAAGATTAGCAGGAGGATTTTGGTTCGTATTGCTAAAGTATGATAGGTGAACAGAGATGAACTGTGGTATCGCATGAGGAAGTCATGATCGGCAGATAAGTATGTAAATGTGGTTCAAGATACTTTATGGTTTAAGGTGAAGTGGGAGTGCACCATGGATCTGCTCTTAGTCCCTTCCTTTTTGCAGTGGTGATAGACAGGTTGATTGAGGATAGAAAAGAGACCCATGGATCATGAAGTTTGCAGATGATATTGTGATCATCAGCGAGAGTAGGGAACAGGTTGAGATGAGCCTACA
The DNA here is from genome assembly GCA_030014305.1 of Clarias laeviceps. Lineage (NCBI taxonomy): Eukaryota > Metazoa > Chordata > Actinopteri > Siluriformes > Clariidae > Clarias > Clarias laeviceps. The sequence continues at coordinate 1,779,174 of JAQMYJ010000019.1, read as the reverse complement.
GAGGTGGAGCAAGGTGGAGAAAAGAGGCATGAAAATCACTAGGAGCAAGATGAAATGTATGTAAATGAAAGAGAGGGTGGGGTGCAAAGTGCACCTGCAAGGAATAGAGGTAGGGAATTATTTAAATATTTAGAGTCAACTGTCCAAAGCAGTGGTGAGTGTGGCAAGTGAAGTGAAGGAGAGAGTGCAGGCAGGGTGGAATGTGTGGAGAAGAGTATTAGACGTGATCTGTGACAGAAAGGTATCGGCGAGAATGAAAGCGAAAGTTTATAGGACAGTCGTGAGACAATCAATGTTGTACTGTTTGGAGACGTTTCTGCTGACAGAAGGACAGGAAGCAGAGCTGGAGGTGGAAGAGCTCCTGAAGAGCTCTTCAGGATTAGGAATGAGTACATTAGTCAGAAAGGCCAGATTAAGATGGTTTGGACATGTGCAGAGGAGGGATGAAGGGTATATCAGGGGGAGAATGTTCGAGATGGAGCTGCCAGGCAGGAGGAGAAGAGGAAGGTCCAAGAGGGAGGACATGCAGGAGGCTGGAGTGACAAAGGAAGATGTTGGGAACAGAGTTAGATGGAGACAAATGTTTAGCTGTGGTAACTCCTAACAAGAGCAGCCGGAAGAAGAAGAAGAAGATTGCTGAAAGTTTATAACCTTCAGATTTTTATGGTAGTCAGCAAGGTAACATAATAACATAGCTTTGAGCATAATCCCTGACAAGCTCAGTTAAAACAAAATTTATAAATGCTCAAACCTTTTGTTACTTCTAGCTAGCATGAGGTATTCTTATAGGATTACCTATACCAAGAGGAGATAATGGCTTTCACTCGTACCCGCTAACTAGTTGGCTAATAGAAGAGAAGATTTCTAAGACTGCACCCGTACATGGATGCATTACAGTAGGTCCCTGTTACCTTCTCGAGCACTGTAAGCCAGAATGGCTCTCGTTCTCATCTGCTTGCCCTCGGCTGTTTTACTCGAGCACGTCTGCGAGCAGGTGGACCAGGAAGTCCATGGGCTGAGGACGCAGTCATTAGGACATGGGACGACACATGAGACAGGCCCAGGGAGTGAAGCTTCATCACACAGCTCCTTATTCGCCTCATTACCTGCACACACAGTAAGGTTAAATAATTTGTGTTTTAGGCAGCATTCTAAATTCAAATCACTTCAGAGAATTCTGTTATCATTACAACAACTCTGGAAAAGGAAATTAATTCAGGGTAGATGTTTTGATTGTGAAAAAGGTGTACAAATAGTCCACCCTTGGTTTATTTTGTTTTTAAGAATATAATAAGACAATAAGATATTTTTTTTATTTGAATGTACAGTATAACTAAAATATAAATAAATAGATTGGAGTTATTGGGGTGGGGTCAGTTTTAAAATGCAAAAGAAAATGATCACTATTAAAAACTATGATTAAGGAAATATAAGCTTTAATTATATCATAATAACGGTTACTCTCTCTCATTCGTTCTCTGCACTGCTTATCCTGTATGGTCACAGGAGGGCTATCCTAGGGGTTTTAGGCACTATACAGGGTACACCCCAGACATGAAGGCAATCCATTACAGAGCACAAGCACACACTGTGGGACGTGAGTTAGCCTAATCTGCATGCCTTTAGACTGTGGTAGGGAGAACATGCAAATTCCACACAGACCCAAGGTGGGAATCGAACCCTTAACCCTTAGGATATGAGGCCATACTGCTAATCAATACGCCATCATGCCACCTTTAATACCGATTAAAAAAAAAAATTCTAATTATACTTTAAAATGTGCATTTTATATACATACACATGTACATGCATGCATACACCAATCAGCCATAAGATTACCTTTGCCTGTTGTCCTTCCTTGGCATACTTTTGGTAGGTTTTGACATTGCAGACCAGGAATATACCACAGTATTACAGTTTTGGAGTTTTGATAACCCAGTCACATCTAGCCATTACAATTTGGTCCCTGTCAGGGTAGCTATAGTTACAATATTTCATTACAATGGCACTTGGAAGTGGGTGGGAAAATTATAAAATACAGCAAGTTAACCTTTTTTTCCCCCGGAAGTTGAAAGCAGAAAAAATGGGCAAGTGTAGGGATATGAGTGACTTTGACAAGAGCTAAATTGTGATGGATAGATGACTGAATCGGATCACTAATAAATGCAGGTTTTGTGGGATGTTCCTAGTCTGCAGTGGTCAAATGCCTTACCAAAGGTGCTTCAAAGAAAGAAATCTGGTGAACTGGCAACAGGGCCATGGGCGACCAAGGCTCACTGCATGGGGAACATAGGCGAAGGGGAAACTCAATTGTAGGTGGGGGTTCTGTTATGGCTGATTGGTGTATTTACAGTGTTTTCAGTTTTCAGACCCTTTCAACTTCTCCACATTTTGTTATGTATTATATTGACCTTAAAATGGATTGAAACGCTTTTTTCCCCCTCATCATTCTACACACAATCCTCCACAATGACACACCATATTTACATAAGTATCCAAATTTATCACTTAGTATTTAGCTAAAGCACACTTGGCACACTATTGCTTTGGAAATTTCTTCTATTCTTCTTGGCATCATTTTTCAAGCTCTACCAGCTTGGATGGGCAGCATTTGGGGAGCCATTTTCAGGTCTCTCCAGAGATGCTCTATTGGGTTCAAGTCCAGACTCTGGCTGGGCCGAGTTGTTCTGAAGCCACATTTGTGTTTTCTTGGTGGTATGCTTTGGGTTGTGGAAATGTAAACATCTTCTCAGCTTCAGATCCTCTTTAGAAGGTTTTCACTCAGGATAGCTTTTTGTTTCTTTTCCCTCCATAATGACTAGTCTCCCAGTGCCAGTGGCAGAAAAAAACATCCCCACAGCATGATGCTACTGCCCCCACTGTGCCTGACTGTAGGGAGTGTTTTAATAAGTTGATGTGCAGTGCCTGATTCCCTGATTCCAAACAGATCAATCTTTGTGTCATCAGACCAGAGGATTTTGCTTCTCATGGCCTGAGAGTCATTCAGGTGCTTTTTGGCAAACTCCCAGCAGGCTGTCATGTGCCTTTTAGTGAGAATGACTTCTGTCTGGCTGCTACCATAGCGGCCTGCAGTGATGGTTGTCCTTCTATAAGTCTCTCCCATTTCAGAATCTCATTTATAGTGACCCTTGTGTTCTTGTCTGACGAAGGTCTTTCGCCCAAAGTTACTCGGTTTGACAATTTTTAAAATAAAGTGTCTGTGGCGATTGAGTCGTTACTATAGAAACGATAACGTATAAGCACATCAAATCTGCACTACTACTGTCAGTGTTAATGTTCTAGAAAATCAATCAACACCTACTGACCAATCAGAATTTAGAATCCTTGTAGACTTAATGACATGGTATAATGGCACTGAAGGAAGGACTGCATGTAGTATTTGCATAGCTAGCTCAATAAGTTAGGATGCTATATATTTTTGGGTTTTGGAGAAAATACTCCACAAATGAAAGTCTCAAATTCTCAGTAAAGCACTTCTGGGAAACTGCATTATGTGCAGAATGAAAAAATGAAGATCTCACACAACTCCAGGTTCACACTCTACAGTACATGTACGTACTACAGTATAATACACAATGGCATGTAAAAAAATAAGGCTGAAAAACAAATAAGCAGAATGCAAATGAGTGAAGTGTTAGTCAGGGGCCTGAAATAGACAAAGGCATAGATTCGAACCTCCCAGGAGCCTCTGAAAACGCATCTATTATTCATGGAATTTACAGATTGAATCTTCAGACCTGATTTTAATAGTTTTAAGAGACACCATTACACATTTCCACCCTTTCGTTTGACCCAGTTTAAGGGCAAAAAGTTTAGTTTTCAAAGAAGTCCTGAAGAATTGCTAAGATTTTGCACATACTCTGCACATTTCATTTTAAATTTAAGCATCATTAAAAAAAATTTTATTTTATTTTCCATTTGCTTCCTGGAAGCAAAATAATGATAAAAATAATAAATAATAAATTTTAATAAATGGAAGCAACACTGCACCTACTGTCCTTCCAGATGTTTTATACTTCACTTCCTCAACATCATGCCTCATTGCAATCCATGAATCCACCAACACCCTGCTTTTTAATTTTTTACTAAGAAATTTCGTAATCTCGTTTGTTCAGAAAGCTCATAGTAAGCTCATTCTTGAATTATGGATTCTGAATGGTCAGAAGGTGTCGATTAAGATTTTTCATATCAGCAGTTCTGACAGAAGTACAGCCTCAAATCACAGGTTTATTGTTCTTGTATCCAGTGTAAGTGCTGTAAGAACTTTTTAAAAAAAATACATTTTATGAATTTAAAGGGTGATAAAAGTATGGCTGCTAAGGGAATGAAGAAAGACAAGGTTAATGGAGCCTAATATTCCACTTATAATGGGAATAATATCCCAATCGGAATAAAAACGCATCATGTAAAGATCTCAATCAGAACAAGCGATTTTGTAAACTGATTTAATAATCAGTTTAATATTTAATAGTTTAGTTAAATATTAGCCATGTATATATATATTTTTGCGCATGTTTGCCCCATGTGGGAACTTGACTTCACTGACATTATACAACAGAAAATGTACATGTATACAGAACAATAACCTGTACTACTTCATTGTGGATTATTTTCCTATAACAGCACTACATGGCATGTTTTAATTCTTACTTATTTTACTAGATTGTGTTCAAAGGGATTAAATCAAGTTATACTTTAGTACTGTAGCTCTGCCATATGGTCTCTGTTCGGGTCTTAAAGTGAAATGTTGCTAAAGTGTAAAATAAAACTAGTTTCTCAGATTTGATTCTCATGATTGCACAGAGAATCAAGATGAGAAGAGGTGAAACAAGTGCATGGTATTTTGCGGGAGGAAAAAAAAAAAAGGCAAATGTTTACCTTCAAGACAAATTCTCTTATCGACACCAACGCTGCCATTCATAATCATCATTTTGCCCAATACAGCGAAGGAGGGAAACAAAAGCCAAACAAATCGATTTCCATCAGCGCAAGTCAGTCTGCCGTAGCTACTGTTTGAAGCGAGAGAGAAACTTCTTGTGATCTGCAGAATTAAGCGTCGCTGCTATGATGCTGGAAAACTCGAAGCCCTGTCAGGCAGAGCAAATACGAGTAAATGTCAACCGCCTGGAGGTTGTAATAACGCCGGGCTTCTATTTTACTCATCTGTGAAAAGCATGACCTATTTTATGATGAAATCACAGAATAAAAGCGTGCAGTGTGTGTATAAGGTTTAAAATACCTTTTAGTGTCAGATGTTTCAAGGTTTTCAGAGTGTACAAGGTTTTTGGGCAACTCCCCAGAGATGTGTTCGACTTCAGGTAATGTGTGAACTGTTTGTGTGTGTGTGTGTGTGTGTGTGTGTGTGTGTGTGTGTGTGTGAGAGAAAGAAAGTGTTCGAACTTTCTTAAATTTTCTATTAAGGCCGAATATTACAACCAGCTCCATCAGGGAAGCATGAGAAGCTGAGGGATACAGTACATGTGCAAATACAAGGAGCTGTTAGATTCCTACAGTATACAGTACTCACGTTTCCCTAGATATTTAGCATGAAGTACAAGGAGAAAAGAAAACCATACTGTGTGTCAGGGAAGCCTCTTTACAATAGCCACATATTCTGGAATTTAATGCCAAATCAGTAAGATCTCGAAAAAATCCTAAGGAGTTTATCAGGAAGTTTGGTATCGATTGCTACAGTTCAGGAGAAACCAAAAGGAATTCCAATTCCTATTCCAATTCTCAACTCAAGAACTGACTGTTCTACAGTCATACTACGAACTGTTAGAAACATCACATGCGCCCTCAGGATCAGAAACGATCCCCAATCAATGCAGTGCTACAGTAGCTAGCTAGCCTGGATGGCTGTGGTTCAAACTGGCCTGTATTGCACTAAGAACATTTTTTTAGAACAATTTATTTCCAACAACATTGCAGTTCGCTCAAATAAGGAGGATAACATGATTAGGGATAAGGATTTAGATTGTTTGCTAAGTGCTTATTGTTCGCTAGCTATGCTGAGACAGAGGAGATGAAATTCAGCACCTGGATTTAAAGGTTAATAAAAAATGTTCATGAGAAGAAATCCAAAACAATGGGGAATCCAGATTGCTGTTAGCAGTTGAGCTGACAGGACAGGAATAATAATATGAAAAAAAAAAATGCAAGGGTTAGAGGGGAATAGAAATCCATCCATCCATCCATCCATCCATCCATCCATCCATCCATCCATCCATCCATCCATCCATCCATCCATCCATCCA
>JAQMYJ010000019.1:1759536-1772687 GCA_030014305.1 Clarias laeviceps | reverse complement strand
CAAGTTGCCACTGTTGGGCCCTTGAGCAAGGCCCTTAACCCTCAACTGCTCAGATGTGTAATGAGATAAAAAAAAAAGTAAGTCGCTCTGGATAAGAGCGTCTGCCAAATGCATCAATGTAATCCACCTTTGGACTATGGAGGCTGTGGTTATTATTGTATTTATTGTCATGTTACCTCAGGTCAACATTCACATGCCCATTCACACACTTTGGATCCAAAGAACATTGTAAGTGATTTGTGAGTATGTGATCAATTGTTTGACCAAGAAGTGTCAAGAACTTCAACTCGCACTCCAGCAGGAAGCTTAGTAATGCAGGAAAGCTCCTTTAAATGTTAATTACATGTCATTAAAATGGAGTTGAATAGTAAATTTTAACTACTTTCCATCTTCTCAGAGGTGCTGACATTTATTTATGGCATGTAGAATTTGTGATTACCTGCTACACGATACAGGAAACACCTAAAAACACCATTTCTTTCTCAAATTCCAACAATTTGCTACTAGTAAACTTTAAACAAAATTTGTTTTATGTTACTTATTTTATTTATTTAATTCAATGATTGAGTTTATGCTGTTTTATACAGCAGTTAAACCTCTTTACATATATGTTGTCAACAGGCAGCTGTTTATAAAGTGCTATATACTGTACAGTACAGTAAGTACATTTCTTATTTGATACATTTTGATTAAACTAAGGTTCAGCTAAAAACCCACTTCCTACTATGAATAGCAATGTTCACATGCTTTATCATTAATATTAAAAAATAAGACATTTTAGATATACGCACCTATATTTGTGATATTTCATCGTACTTGGATTTACTTACATATTTAAACTAAACAAAAAAAAAAGTTTGCAAATTGGGTTTGAGCGATACAGAGTTTTGCTGATAAGTAAAAAAAAAAAAAATTCAAGAATTTTTCATAAGAGTGACTCGAGGTGTCAAAGCCTTTAAGAAAACACATTAACACTTTGATTCACATCGAGCTCTTTTGTGCTGACAGTATGAAGAGTTTTGGGAAAAAAAGAAAAAAAAAAGTCAGCTTGGCACAAAAAGAAGAGAAAGCTATACAAAAACAACAACAACACAGAGTGACGAAAAGCAAGGCCAGCAAAAAAAGTTTCGATTTTTTTTTTTTTTTTTTTGCAGGTGCCACAAAGAGAGAGAGAGAGAGAGAGGGTATCTCAAACACTTTCATGCATGCACATCTTAAAAACCACCGACTGAAACAAAAAATGCAGATCATTTTAGTGAAGAAAAGAAGCCTTTTCTTAAAAAATAATGACAGCCGCAGATGGTGTAGTAAAGCCTTGGCTCTGAGTTGAACATTTCAGTTCAAGTTGTGGGGTTTCTTGCTAGGGATCTCCAGCGTCTTAGGAAACAAACAGCAGCGATTCGCATTATTTATTCATTAGCCACTTATAGTAACTTACAAGCGAGTTCACAGCTTTGACAGCAGACAAGACAAACACCGACCATGTTTGGAAAGTCTGCATCAGTTTTTCTATACCAGAGGTAATAAAGTATGAAAACTGGCTAATGAACTGCTACTTTAAATCTTGTGTTTACTAAAGGCAGGACCACAGCGCTGTTGAATTCTCCATCCTGAGTGGTGAGTAATTCTCTATAACAGTAGCTCTCACAGCAGTGCAGCTGAGCCACGTTCATGCTCAATGAGCACCAAGGTGACCTATTATGCAAAATTCACTGAATTCAAAGCATCATATTTTGCCTTTTCCCCCCAAAGCCAATTAGATTTTCCATCTATTTCCTATTTGCATAGACAGTGAAATGACACATTTAGAAAAGGAGTGAAATAAAGGGTTAGAAAATGCATTATCCGAGAGCTATTTCAACCAGACCATTAACACACATTTCTTTCTGAATAGTAATATATGTGACATTTAAGTCACATTTTAGTTTTTTTTTTTTTTTTTACATGTTTATTTACATAAAAATGGCTAAAAATAAGAATCAGAAGAATCAAATTATTGTTTTGCATCGAACAAAGAAAACAAATAAGCAGATTACTGAAATGACTGGAATTGGATAAAGAATTGTCCAACACATTATTAAATGTATCCTGAAACGATAGTCCTGAACCCACAACTGCATTGAAAAAATGTTGGTGGAAAAAAAAACACTTAAACACTTTAAGTTGCAGCAAGAAGAAATCAACCGTAGCTATGTTTAATAGCCAAAGTACTGTAAGAGCATTTCCATACACACAAAATGTACTGTAATGAGGACTCTTGTTTGATCCAGAAAAAACAAAACCTTTAATTTGCTAGGGAGCATAAAGATGGACTTTGGAGCGATGGAAAAAGGTCAAGAGGTGTGTTGAGTCCAGATTGAGCCTATTTAAGAGTGATGGGCATGTCAGGGTAAGGAGGGTTAATGTTACAGTAGGTATGAAGTGATGCACCCATCAGTGTCCACTGTACAAGCCTCTGGAGACAGTGTTACGGTCTGGGGTTATTTCAGTCGCTCGGGTCTAGACTCAGCAACGTTATGTGGCGACAAAATGAATTCTCTGATGGTACGACCAGAACTCAGATTGTGACAGAATGGTTCTGGGGCACGCGGAATCATCTTTACAATTAGCCACCTCATTGTGTGATTTAATCTAAGCTAAAGACGGTCAAGCGAAATATTATATCAGTGAGACCTGAGCATATTTAACTAGGCCTCCTGTGCAAAAAATACATCTCAAATGTATTTGAGAAATTATCTAATATTTCTCATTCTCAGAAATATCAAGCATGAAGTTAATTTTAGTCATTTTAGTCTCATTTCAGTCTTTAAAGAATCATTATATCGGCTATTCATTAGTTAGAACTGTCTCCTTACACCATTAGGGTCAGGGTTTGATTCCCACCTCGGGGTATGTGTCCATGTGTCTTTCCACCCACAGTCCAAAAACATGCAGATTAGTCTGATTGGCCTTCCCAAATCGCCTGTAGTGAGTGAATAAGCGTGTGATCAGGTGTGTGTGCCCTGTGAAGGATTGGCACCCCATCCAAACTCCAGGTCCCCCATGACCCTGTATTCAGGATAAAGTGGTATAGACGATGAGTAAGCAAAATGATCTTCAAATAGATCACAACTTTCAAACTAGAAACAATAAACACTAGGGTTATTAATCCTAATAGAGCAATATTTATGAGTAATACATGAGTTTGCCTTAATTCAAGATATTTTAGCTAAACAGCAAAGCCTTCATAGTGCCTTCATACTGTAGATAAAGCTGTGTTTTACAGAATACGGAGCTGAAGTGCAGTGTGTCTGACCGTCAGTGTCGACACAGCGGATGTGCGGATGCTGACTTCCTGGCCCGCAGGCTATATCCTCAGCAGGAACGCAGTCCTCCAGCCCGAGCAGCTGCCAGCTGTAACAGCTGGGTTCATCGCAGGGCGTGGCCTCCATCAGGTGAGCACAGCTGCTCTCGCCTCCTGTCGGGAAGTTTGTGATCTTTCGCCGTCGGAATTTGAAACCTGAAAGGGACATTTACATTTAGTCGTCTGACAGGCGCTTTGATCCAAGATGACATACACGGGAAGCGACTCAAGCGTGCGGCCGTTCACCGAGCCGAGACGAGTAACCGGATTCATGAGTACAAACCACCACACAGTCTATAAGACAGATGAACCATACCGGTTTAAGGAAAGATCACTTGCACGAACCAGAAAATAATATATACAAAAGTCATATCACACACACACTTACAGATCAGTCTGGTTTAAGGTGCGGTACTTATGAGATAAATACATTATAAGTGAATAAACATGCTACATTTTTCATGAGCATCACTTCTGACTTTTGAAATGAACTGTAAACTCTAAACTTTATGCATACAGTTGAGTGCAAATGTATACATGCCCATGTACTAGTGGCTACAATTCATCTTTTACTGCAAGTCTGTAAACAATGCCTTTATTGCTTATTTTTACACAATTCCATTACATTCTCAATTCTGATTGGTCAGAAGGCGTTGACTGTCTTCCATCATTTCTGCTGTAACAGCTTACAAAAGAGCTTACAGAACACACATAACAGGAATAATGTGCATAATCATTAATACGATAAGGTCTTCTGTAAGGGGATGTTTAATAAACATTTATGGAAGGAGTTTCCAGTTTTATTTTTTTTTAAACAGTCATAAGTAAAGCTGTAACATGAAGTATTCAGATATCTTCAGTATATTTTGTCTTATTAACTTAAAAAAAAAAATGTCTTGTTTCCTGGATGCTCTACAACATTAAGTGTAACTACTGTATAAATGGATAAAAATACAATGTGGTGTTCCATAAATAAATAAATAAATAAATAAATATGGATTTTTCTAGGCTACCAAAAAAATTAAATAAAATAATAATAATAATAATTAAAAAAGTAAAAATGGGGAATAAGGCATTATTGCAATACAGCAGCATCTCTGTGTAAAAAAAATAAAAACTAAATAATTTGTTCATTTGTTTAAAAGAAATGATGATTGGGTTAGTTTCGATTACTAACAAGCATTGCGACCTTAAAATGCCTTGTTTAACTTATACTGGATGTGGATTACAATATTGGACCAATTAGGGAAGAATATGCAAATAAGATGCAAATATATATATCCTCAGTGATGGTACCCAGTAGCAACTGCTGTTTTTGCAAAGAAGTGCTAAAACATGCAGTTCCTCAAATGACCACTAGGACTGGCTCCAAAAGTGAGTCAGTCCACCACAGAGCCACATGTTTAAATGCACAAATTTACAACAGCAATAAACAATAAGAAATGGTTTTGCTCTCCTCCTGCTGCGATTTGCTTTGTGAGTGACAAGAATAGACAAGATTACAAATGAGTATATTAGAGGGACAGCACAGGAAGGACAGTTAAAGTTAGAGATGTGCAGAGGAGGGATGAGGGGTATATCATGCGGGAGGATGAGAAGAGGAAGGACCATGAGTGGCAAAGGAAGATGTGGTAGACAGAGTTACTGTAGATGGAGAAAAATGGTCTGCTGTGGCGACCCCTAACTGAGCAGCCAAACGAAGAAGAAGAAAGTCGATTTTCTATTCAAGACAACTGTATGGAGGTGAATTTGTATGTAACTTGTCAGTTAAAATCATATCAAGCCATAAAATCATACTTAATAAGGGGTGTGGCTGGTTTGAGTGACAGCTGCAATGCAGGTCCCAGACCTCTAGATGTCTGCTACAGTATGCTTGTGGTAACTGAGACGTTCCAACAAACAAGCAGACTCGGTTCACTCCACCCATATGGCCATTTATGGATTAACCAAGATTTAGGTGGAATCAGCTCCAGCCAAGATGGTGACGACCAGAGCTCCCAGAGTTGACCTTCAAAACGGCACTGAACGATTCTTTGCATGCAGTCTATGGATGATACTTAAAATGAATACGCCTAAGTTACTTCAAAGTTGAAAAACTTTTTTTTTTTATCACAGACTTGTTTTTTTTTTTTTTCATTATTCGTCAGTTCTTTCTATTTTCCAGTCTCATTTCAGGCTAGTCATCCATTTCATCACTCACTTAATGAACAATTACAATAATTCAGCATGTGAAAGAAGTTCTGCTAGAAGAGTCGACGGTATGAATGTAAATGAGGACAGCGTCTGTCCTCCATCCATGTTCAGTCAAAAAAAATCATGGACAATCTTCATTAAATTTCAGAAAAGCTGTTATTTTGCACCCTTGAGACATTTTACGGCATGAAATTGAAGAAGAATCATTAGGGTACCTGGACTGGAATAATTCTGCACTAATAATTCTGACCTCAGCACCGAGAAGCACCTTGAAGGCACTTAAAATTAAATAATTTTTGATGTCAGTCAGAATTAAAACAGGCGCAGCTCCGTGTAAAGGTTTTAATTTTACAAGGGTCATAGCTGTTTATCTTTCACAGGTACATTAATGCACTTTTTAATTCACTTCACAGGAAAAGAAATACTTTATTGTTATAAAGACAGTGAAAGGAGAGAAAAGTTAAACCCTCACGTTATTTTTTTTTTCTTTAGTAAAATCTTTGCCTTATTCTATAATGTAAACATATTTTACAAAACTATAATGTTTCTGTTTTATTATTATTACTCGATCGCTCCAGCTTCTACAAACCTCATCATACTAGTTTTTAATTCTGATGACTTGCTCACATCAGTAATACATCCATTCATCACACGAATCTCGTTCAAGTCAAACCGGGACTTGTGCTGAAACTGTACACACAATCTTTCACCAACACCACTTGCATGTAACAGGAACTCAGCTGGGAGTTATTGTCACATCCTACGGACAGTCCTGACCTCTCTTCAAGCCATTTCCACATGTTTGGGTCATTAAAGGAGTTCCTGGAAGGCCAGCATTTTAGGCATAAAGCAGGCAGTCTGTTCATTTCTCCTGCGTACTGAGAAAACTTTCTACCTTGATGGTGTCCGAGCACTAGTGAAATACTGGGATAAGTGCATTAGTGTAACAGGGGATTATATAGAGAAATAAAGTAAGTTTTTACCCTCATGTTCCCTTATTCTGCACAATAAAAAGTCCCAGTTTGACTTGAACACCCCTTGAATATACAGTAGTGCTTTTTCTGGACCTTGAGCCTATCCCAGAGAACTCAGGGTACACGCTGGGCCACCCCTTTGTAGGGAACAAACACACACACACACACACACACACACACACACACACACACACACACACACACACACACAGGCAATATAAAATATTCATACACTACAGGCAATTTGGAAATGCAGTACAAGTCAACCTACTGTATACTGAATGTCTTTGTCAAGGTTGCCAGACCTTGACAAAGACAACCACATATGGAAGAGGTATTCATGGGCAACTTCCTACCATGGGTGAGTTTCAGGATGATTTCGATAGAAAAAAAAAAAAGACAGGCTGGTGATGTAAGTGAATCAAACTTCTTTATGTTTTTGAAAATAGCTACAAATTTTTTATACATTTTTATACAATGACAAATTGCACGTGTATAAGAGAGATAAAACTCTATGGAAAAAGAACAGCAAGTCGATTTTTATTCCTTCGTTATGTATTGAAATTGTCTAGTTTTAAATCAATGGAAAGTCGCCATGTGACAGGTTTAGAGAATAAAAACTGAGAACTTGGCAAAGCACATAATATCATCTGAATTACATAAATGACTTTATAGAAAAAAATATATTAATAAGCTGATAAAACAATAACTAAATGTGTGTGCATGTGTGAGTAAGGATGAGTGTGTGAAGCTGTACCTTTCTTCACGGTTTGGTCGCTGCAGTTTTCAAAGGTGCATGGCCCCCAGGCGCCCCATGGAGACACCTCACACTCCACGGGGCAAGAGATGTGGCACAGCTGGCTGGTACTCGGCACAGGACCCATGCACAGCTGGCTGTCCACTGGCTGAAGTGCTGCAGGGCAAACACACACACACACACACAGAAAGCATACACACAAGTGTAAACAGACCTGTTATAAACATCCACAGCAGGTAAACATGGGCTGCATGTATGTCATGATGATACTGGAGTTAAAGGAAACAATGTGATTGTAAAGTTTTATTAGTATAATTAATAAATATACATTGTGCTGCATGACTAATGCTTTACTGTAGTTACACTGTATGCAATACTTCATCATCTGTTCAAGTCAAACTGAGATTTATGATGAAAATTGTCATGTATGAAGGTGTAAAAGTCATTACATTAACAGAAGACTTTACGTACGTTGATGAGTTTCTTAGCTGCATTTAAATGGTGCAAACGTTTACAACTGTGAATGACTGCCTGTTTTTAGAAAATTTCCAAGTGAAACACTGGGTTAAAAGCGTAAGTGTAGTAGGGGATTATGGGAGATCGAGGGAGATTTTACTCTCATAACTGAGTTCTGTGTGATCAAAAGTCCCGGTTTCACTTGAACGCCCCTCGTATGAGTTACAGTGGCTACAAGATAAATAGCCAACATCAAAAATGAATAAAAACACAGATTTTATTCACAACAACAGGACATCAGACCCCGTCCCCCGTCACACCGCAGCGTGAGAGAACAGGATGTCTGATCTCAGGAGTGCTCTGCTCCTCAAAGCTCCATCCCAAAGGCTTGAAATAACAAAACAACAACAACAAAAAAAGAATTTCACACCTCTGGGGAAAAGGGTGCGCCTAATTGCTTTCCCTCTGCGTGCTCCTGAGATTAATGGGGCTGAAAATGATAACGAGCACGTGGCAGTGCCAGATCAACGGATCAAGGGCTAAATTAACGCCAAGCTTCGCAGGTTGTACTTGTTTACGTTGCCAGATGGCCTGGAGGCCCCGAGCAGACGTTTGCGTGTAATCAAAACTCCTGAGCGGCGAGAATACACATTGCTGCTTCATCATGCATGCACACACGCTTACACGCGTACAGACAAAGGGGCTGTGTGGGACGATGCACCAAAGACTAATCAGGTACAAGCTGTTGATTTAAAAGCTAGCTAACTCTCAAACCCTGTGTACGAACAAGAGCCGTCCAGCTTGGGAAGTCGTGGGGCATAACCACTTGTTTCATGACCAGAAATACTGTAAATAAAACAAATAAAATAAATATACAAATAAATAAAACTTTATAAAACATGCCAGGAACACATTAGGTTACGTACTGTACATAACAACAAGGTTATGCCATCATAATGCAGATAAGGAGTTCATATTGTGTGTCCAGACTGCATATAAAGAATCAGCATATGACTATGTAACGTTAGCAATTTAAAAAGCTTCAGGATATGATTTCATCCTGTCAGTTGTCATAGCACTTTATAAACATGAGCATATGTCTCTGTAATGTCAGGTTACATAGCAGCTTCTAATGTATGAGCATGTTACATTACAATACCAGGTAATTTAACTGGTAAAGTATGATCATGTGACTTTATAATAGCAGGTGTCATAAAACTTTCTAAAGCATAACCATATTACTTCCTAACATCCGATTAAATAATGCTTTATTAAGCACCAGGATGTGACTTCTTGATGTCTGGTTACAAAGCATACTGTACACTACGGCATCATAATATCTGATTACATACCACTTTATGAAGCTTGTGGGTTTCATAATGTCAGGCATAATGTCAATATTAACTGTTATGCGTGTATAATGTAAACTTAGCCACATATAAGTATTTGTACCATGCACATTACCGACATGGTGTCTTAGGCATTGCAAGCTGTTATTGACACATCAATAATGTGTTATTAATTCTGAGTTTCCCTCCAATCCAGACACATGCAGCAGCTTAGCATTCATGGGCTAAGAGCTCGTTTTATAAGACCAGTTATAACCGTTAATTACAGAAGGATAATGGAGTTGTGATACACACAGGTAATTATTTTCAGAGCTTCACAACTGTGCCAAACCCAAAACACATGGTCTGTCTGTCACCGTCATATCTACAGTAAGATCCTGAAGAATTCTCACTCAGTAGTATCAGTCCATAGAGAACTCATTATATCTACAGTAAGGCACAAACCTCAAGAACAATAACGCCTGTAACTGTTTTTGGACAAGTACAAAATTTGACTAGGTTCCTTCAAGTTATTAAGGAATATGTGAAGAACATTATGCAACGCTCAGTCCAGGCACGCAGTAGATTTAGAAGTTTAATTTTACCATTTGCCATGACAATAAAGTCCAAACGCACTCAATTCTGATTGGTCTGAAGGTGTTGATTCATTTGTGCTAACCACAGGTTTATATTAAGCTAATACATTAAGATAATGCATTATCATATCTATAGTATCAACTTGCATCTGTGGTTATGATTTACTAAAATTACCCCAGTAGTCCATTAAAATGACCACAGCGGTTACAGTGCACTAAAATGTGCACAAGTGGTTATAAACCACTAAAATGAACCCCAGTGGTTATAATTCACTAAAACAGCTGCCAGTGGTTACAGTCCACTGAAATGGCCACCAGTGTTTATGGTCCATTAAAATGGCTACTAGTGGTTATAAACCACTAAAATGACCCCTAAGATAACAGTGCACTAAAATGACCACCAGTGGATATACTGTAGTTCACTAAAATGACCACTAATCATTGCAGTCCACTAAAATGGCCACTACTGGTTACAGCCCAGCGAGAAGGAGGCTCCCATCCGTGGAGCATGTGGATGCGGATATGTTGGAGACAAAGTGGATCCAGGTCAGATCTGGTTTTAAAGTTGTCTGCTACCCCATCACTGAAATGTCACCAGTGATAACAGTGCACTGAAACGACCACCAGTAAGTACCGTCCACTAAAATGATCCCAGTAGTTATAGTAGTTATAATTAATTAAAATGACCCCAGTACAGTAAGTCCCCTACATACGAACTTTCCAGTTAAGAACTTTTGAAGATATGAACATATCGCGGAAGTTAGATCACATGTCTATCACTATCAAGTGTGTGCGGCTTGCATCCTCTGCAACTGCAGTACAAGTCCAGGATGTCCAGAAGCAAGTGTAAAAAACAGCGGTGATGAAGTTGGTACTGCTAAGAAGCGCCAAGCAATAAGTGAAAATAATTGAGAGAATGGAGTGAGGTGAAAAGATGGCAGACATCGGTTTTTTCATCCACTAAAAATGACTCTAGTTGATACCAGTGCACTGAAATGGCCCCTAGTGGTTTAATCCACTAAACTGGATCCATTGGTTATAACCTACTAAAATGGACACCAGTGATTATACTGTAGATCATTAACATTACCCTAGTGGTTACAATCCACTAAAAGGGTCACCAGTCATTACAGTCAAATAAAATAGCTACCAAGCTATTGCTAACTTGTGTATTCTCCACACTACTTTTCTGTATGTCTGTGAAGCATGGACAGTGAGAAAGAAGAATGCTTCGGAAATAAAATGCTATATAAAGATTTTAAAAAATGGATGTAGACAAAAGGCGACAAATGAAAAAAAATCCAAAGAGATCTCACGCAAGAAAAAATATTGGTGAAGTTATCAAGGAGCATAAATTGGGTCTGTTTGGGCATGTCTGCAGGATGGGGGAAGAAAGATTAATCAGACTGATGATGGAGAGAAACAGAAATTGGAAACAGCGAGTAGGAAGACCAGCAAGCAGATGGAATGATGACATAAAAGAATGGATAGGAGTTGGGACGCGGACAGCAATAAAAATGGCTAAGGAAAGAAGAAGAATTCTGGAAAATATCCAAATAGGAATGAAAATCACCATTGGCCTCCATGGTCCCTAGATGATCACTGATGAATGGATGGATGGATGGATGGATGGATGGATGATAGATAGAATCTACCAGAGGTTGTAGTAAATGACCCCAGATATTATAATTCACTAAAATGTCCCCACTGATAACAGTTTGCTAAATTGATCACCAGTGGGTCGACTACAGTTTACTAAAATGACCACCAGACATTACAGACTAATAAAATCATCGCAATCCACTAAAATGACCCCAGTAGTTACAATCCACTAAAGTAACTCATGACCATATAATTATTATAATACATTTTATTTTTATCTGGACCAGTAAATCAGACAGAATAAAGACCTTTAGGTTAATCATTGAACTTTATGTTGTCGCAACACGTATAGTTCACCACATTACATGTTTTATCACTCGTCCTCCTCCCCAAATAAAACAAATCCTTTGAGAATCATCCAAGGAATAATTTCATTCTGTTTGAGAAATACTGTATAAGAAGCCAGATCTCAAAGCATTTTCTTTAAATAGCTAGACAGATAGACGGACAGACAACAAGAGACAGCACTTTTGACTGCCACTGTATATTCACTGATGACGCTTCACACACCACACATTTATCTGACATGAAAACAAATTGAGATGCAGAGGCATTTGAGCAAGCAAGGGTGATGTGTTTGTCAGAAATGGAGGGGAAAATGACATTCTGAGTAGAGAGGAGGGCCAGTGGGAGGATGTGAAAAGAAAAATCAACGGAGTTCCATCCATCTCACCCGTGTTTTCAATGGTTCTGGAAAGGCTGGGTGGTACGCTCGGCTTCTGGCCGCTCTGAGATTGGTTTTCTATTAAAAAAAAAAAAAACACAAAAATATATCACCAACAAACAGATTGGAAGGATTTATTCACTTTTATACAAGTGAAGCAGTGAGGCAGGATACAATTCACAGTTGAGACTTGAAGAGTTTTCTGGTTAAGGGTGTTGCACAGAAAGCCAGCAGCAGGTCTGTGGTAGTCCTGGGATTTCAGTCCACATGCTTTCAGGAATTGCAGCATTGCACCATTACCTCTGAGCAAACCGCTCTGTGTGAGAACCCATTATGTGAACATGGCTAGACTTGTGATTGCTTAGCATACAGTAATTGCTCTTTTCCACCTGACTATACATACAGTGCTGCACTGGTTACACACATAAATTCAGAGCCAGACACATTTTGGTCAAGTACATGCATCCATTTCCCATGAAAGCTGAAGAGGAGCTCTCCAGAGGTCAAAACATGATTAGTGATAGACGAATTGATTTTTTTCTTTTTTGAGGGGAAAAAAAAGCCATTTTAGTTATTTGATGTTAAACCCTCAGAGGTAAATAAATAAATAAATATATATATATATATATATATATATATATTGGTTGTTTTGAATGGTCAATAAGGATGTGTTGATACACTCATTGTTCATGATTCAGTTCACAGTACTTGATTTACAATTCATGATTCAGTTCAATTCTCAAAATGATATTAACAAATAAGAAATATTTAATGGGAAAGCTAAAATGCTTCTTGTTTCCTTTTTCATTTATGACTCCTAAACAAAACAAAGCATTTTTACCTGTGCATTTCTGCCTGTAAAACTAAACATATCAAGTTCAGGTAAAATAACTGACTGGAACACCATTTTATAAAAAATAGAGCTCCAAAGATGGTTAAAATGGCAAACTTCCATGACCTCTTTTTTCCCACCGTAGATCTCAGTGGCATGGGGTTTGTGTCATTTAAAAGCTACTGAAGTTAGGCCTCCGAGTGGCGCAGTGGTAAAGTGCTCGCTGGTTCGATTCCCGGGTGATGCTGTTACCTCTCACAGCCGGTGGCCTAGAGAGAGCTGATTGGCCGAGCTCTCTCAGGGGGGAGGGATGAGAGGTACTTAGTGCTCCCACATTAATCACGGC
>JAQMYJ010000019.1:1738727-1752850 GCA_030014305.1 Clarias laeviceps | reverse complement strand
TTCACCTTTTTTTGTTAAGTACAAAACTCCACATGTGTTCATTCATAGTTTTGATGCCTTCAGTGAGAATCTACCTACCAATGTAAATGGTCATGAAAATAAAGAAAACACATTGAATGAGAAGGTGTATCCAAACTTTTGGCCTGTACTGTATGTATATATATATATATATATATATATATATATACACACACACCCCACCATACTTCCTTTTCCTTTCGGCTTTATAGGGCATTGCAATTGTACAAACACTGTTGACTCGACTCGATTCTTTTCTAATGCATCTGGCCCATGATTTCATCTATGTCGTGAAGGCAAGTGCGTATAGAGTTGTCATCAGTGTGGCAGAAAATAGGCATCAGAGAGAGAGAGAGAGAAAAAGTGCGCCGCATGGCTTTGACAACCTGCTAGAAAAAACTGGAGAGAGAGAGAGAGAGAGAGAGAGAGAACTGTTCCCTGCCCGTCATCTCCCTGACAGAGGTGAGGGGGGAAAATACAGCTACAGAGGCACTCACAGATGCTGAAACTGTGCTTAGCTCCCAAAAACTGGATGCCAGATCTAAATAAATTGCTCGCTAGGGAGTATTCTCTGTCACAGGACGAAACGAGATCGTTAAATAGTGCAGTGTGCTTGGGGTAAATGAGAAAAACAAACCCGGAGCTAGATAATAATTGAACGGTCATTAATTCTGCAGTTCACCACATTGTTACAGGACATTAAGTTAGATTCTAAAGCAACACAATCTCAATGTGGCCTTTAAAACACACAATATGCTGTTTTTAATTTAAAACTATGGAAAAATAAGGGAAGAGAAATTATTTGTTTCACTTTTACATTTACCCTCATATTTATAAAAGATTTTGCGTAAGGACTACACAATGAATCATTACTGGTGTCATACACTCGCTCTTTACACCGCTTATCCTCTATAGGGTCGCAGCAGATCTGCGAGGCCTGGACAAGGGTGGACTGAAGTGCACAATAGATGGAGTGCAAGTCCATCACAGTGCACACAATCACACACACACTACGGGCAACTTGGAAATGCCAAATGCCTACCCTGCATGTCTTTGGATGATTGGAGGAAACCGGAGTACCCAGGGGAAATCCACCATTATTTGCCTTGGGACGTCATATTTACACTGACTTTGACTTTATTCTAAATGTGCATGGTGATTTAAATGTTTTCAAAAAGACAAAATAATCCAAACAAGATTAAAATGTGTATATTAATCTAATATTAATCCAGTTGCACCAAAATAAGAGAGAAAAAAATCTCTAGATAAATCGCTTTTAGAAAATTTTTTAAAATTCTCATCATAGATGAGATGAGGTAATGTTCCGTATCTTCAGTATCTTTCGATGATTTGTAATTGATTACACATTTAATCTAACCAAGTGCCGTCTCATACAAAATATTAAAATATCGAAATATTTTTGAGTTTGCATTTCTTCCTGTGCTTCGTGGGTTTGCAGACATGCAAATTATAGTAATTGGCGTTCCCAAATTGCCCATAGTGTGTGAGTGAGTGTGTGCGGCGTGTACCCTGAGGTGGACTTGCACCCTGTACAGGGTGTACCCTGCCTAGTGCCCCGTACAGGATAAGCAAATGAAAGAATATTTTTATTAATATGCACTATGATTATTATCGCTAAACTACATGACGTAAAATCTTTGAGGAACAGCAATATCTTGCAGTCAAACTGACAAAATTGACTATTTACGAGGTTTTGGATTTTGGTGATCTCCAGTGTCCAAAGAAGGAAAAGTCAGCCCCTAGCTGTATTTAGAATAAAAGAAAGGTTGAACGAATTATATATTTTTTTAGTTTTTTACCTGAGAGGCACGGTGCTGCCATTGCGATGTACACAGACGACCTGTCGTGTCTGGTATCCCATCTCGATGCCCCACAGACTGTTCTCCTGCCGGTTCAACTTGTTGCGTGTGCGTTTGGTCTTCATGAACTCGCGTGTCTCTGAATCCCTGCCACCCTGCCGTTCTTTACCTTTCCTTCGTCGAGCTTGACGTGTAACACGTGGTGGTAAGACAGAAGCGGATGCTGCTGGTGGTGGTACAGGATGGGGACGGCACTCGCTCCAGGAGCCCAAGCGCAAGTTGAAGACCATCTCCCTGCCCTCACAGTGTTTTGGTGCACATGTCCGGAACTCTGTAAGGTTGGGACATGGCATGCCTCCAAACAGGGGTGGTGCCAAGACAGAGCGGGCGCGATTCTGCAGCCCCAGACCACAGGTCTTGGAGCAGGAAGTCCATGGGCTGAATTGAGACACCACGCAGTCCCTGGGACATGGAATCAGACAGGCCTGCTCTAGCCGTGGCCTCGGCTCAAAGTACTCGCAGATGGAATTATCGGCTGGAGAACCGTCGGCTCTCAGCGCGCAGCTTACCTCCCGCGTCTGGATTCCTGCCTCGCCGTGTAAACAGTGCCCACTACCTCCTGAGAGCTGTGCCACAGGCGAGCACCGGTTCCAGGAGCCAAGCTGCCAGCCGTACAGCTCGCGGTGCCAGTCACAGACACGGAAGCAGCCCTGCTGGTTGGCCGGCCGTGACGACTGCTGGCAGTTGGTAGGAAGCGTGGTCCAGCCCTCCACATGGGCACACCACACGGCCCGGCTCTGACTGCCACCCGGTCCACACTCGCTGCCCATACATCTTCCCCAAGGACCTGGTGGAAACAGACCAAAGAGAGGGTTTCTCCTAGTTTACAATGTTCATGTTAAAACATTTTGAATTATCTGCAATATAAACAATAAGGTTCTTAAGGCTTCATGACATCTACATAAGCCCTTCATGAACACTCACATAAACCTCTATACATTTTTATACAACCTTAATTAAACAGCTGGTTAATAAAGACCACTTTTGTCCATTTGATGTCAAGGTGACATAACACCTGAGCCAAATGACCTGCTATGACACTTCCAGTACAGTACATTAGAACCTCATGGCCAGTAAAGTCAAATTTTTGTTTGCTTATTATAATATAAAGAGGGTTTTCATATGGCTGCAAAAAAAACAAACAAACACATAAACCTTTATAAACCAGTATGCAGTCTTATTCAGAAAGACATATTGTATGTTAGATACTTCTTAATGTTTATAAACCTATGCCATGCCATAGTTACAGTACATGCCAGTTTAATGACTGTTAAGTACATTATTTACAGAAATATTTTAGTTATGATTTTTGACATCACTATTACTATCACCTGGCATACCTTAAGTACCCTGAGCTACAGCATCAGATGTCATGACGCTCAGACATCAGAAGACAACCAGTCTTCAAAATTCTTGGGATTAGCCAATATAAATATTTGTTTAGGTTTGAATCGGCTTGTCATTACAGGATTACATCGGCTTTTATGTAGCGTTATGAACATAGCACATTGTTGCTGAAGAAATGGACCCTTTTTGTTAACATTTCAGGAGATAGATAGACAATATCATATGTAGCCTTATGAACACTGCCTTTAAATGAAGTGTTACAGTATAGAAACATACACTAACAGTGTTTCCAAAGACAGCAATAGCTGAGGTTTACTTGATCTTTGTTGCCAGTTAATTTAAACACTTTATATCTAAGTTCTTTATATCTAAGTTTTTCTCACCGATCTGGCATGCCCTTGATGTAGAACCTGAGCTGTGTTAATAAAACGAAGTTGAACGAAGATGTTTCAGCAGCGCTCCTTTATATTCTCGGCGCAGTCGTCTAACGCGAATGCTGAGCGAGTAATGTGCTAAAATTAATCACACTTTAATTATAGCTCATTACCTGATGCTGTGGAAGACTGGCAGCTGAAAAATGCGGGTGAAATTCTGACTGCATGACCAAATCCCTGAGTGAGAGAACATGATCGGAAAGGGAAAGGAGCATAATTCCTAAGAGGGATTTTTGTGTGTGTGATGACAAGCTCATTGTATTTTTTATTTCATTTATTTATGACCTGATATGTTGCACAGGAATAAATATAAATTTTTATGGAAATCAACGAAGCATTAATATGAAACAGAAATGTCCTCGCATTAAGGAGATTTAGCTCCACGGCAATCTACATTTCAAAGTGCGACCTGATCATTGTTTTCTCATTTAAAAAAAACTACATGTACATTTATGAATAGTTACATTTATGAATACATAGTTACATATTTGAAACTATGAAATAAATAGAATCGGCAAGATTTTCCAATGAATGCAATAGAAATGTAATCAACTAATTTAAAACAAACATGAGGTATGCACCAATGTCCAGTGATAACATTAACACCTCTGTCATGTGAACTGAACCACATTGATCAGCAAACTGGTGACAAGATCTTGGGCACCAAAGGCTCACCCATGGCCACGTGGACCAAAGACCAGCCCATTTGGCCATGATAGAAAGACACCAGAACACTCAGTGCATCGTAGCCCACCATACACAGGGCCCAGCAGGAAAACACCCCAAGGCCATCGACCCGACCTCCAATTTCTCCATACTCCAATCTAATCGAGCACCTATAGTATAGGATGCACCGGACAAAGTAGTCTGATCCACGGAGGTTCCACCCCACAACCCACAGCACCCAAACGACACTACAACACACCAAGGGGGCCTCCGGAGCCACTCCACGAGGGACCGGCCAGAGCCGCCCTGGTGGTACCAGGGGACCGTAAAAACCTAGGTTGAATTAATGTTAATGGTTTTAATGTTATGGCTTATCGGTGTATATTATACTTAATATATCTTAATTTACATGTGCACATATAGTATGTCTTCATTTCCTGTGTAGTTTATGTATAACGATGTGACTATTTCCTAAAAAAAAATATATTATTATTATTATTATTATTATTATTATTATTGTTATTATTATTGTAACCGAAACGATTCATTTTTATAAAACCGTTATTTTTGTTCACCTAGCATATTTTACTTGAGTTAAAATTCTCATTTTATTATTTTTAAATATATATATTTTTTTCGGTGCATGATTTATCACAACCAAACCTTTCACCAACATTACCCTATTACTTAGAATGTAACCTTTATTTTTCTTTGACTGTTTCAAAATTGACAGTGAAAATCATGACAATGATTGCCAAGTAAAAAAAAAAAAATCAACCTGGAGTGATATAATCAGTAATACAATCAAATTCAAATGTTACAAAGGCAGAAATCCAGACATCTTACATCAGCAATTGCAAGGAAATATTGTTATTGCCCTCGCTTGCTGCCCTTTCTGTCATCTGCAACCCAATGATAATGAAGAACAACTGAGGAAAAATAATTACACAGCACGCTTTCCACATACTGGCACCACATTCCTCTCCTCCTCCACCTCACCCCTGATTTATTTCTTTGCAGTTTCATTCATCTGTTCATACCAAGCCTCGTTACCGGTGGGGTACGACCCCCTGTTCGGGCTTTATGAGGAAGCACATGGCTTCACAAATGTTACAACTGGTAGGTTGAAATGGCAAGTGCAAAAACCCGTTAAAGGTCTCATCACTCATAGCTTAGCGAGGCAATAATCTCTGACAATGAATCTTAAAGGCATGACATAAACAACCCGCTTCTATATCATGAGTCTATAATCCAAGGTTAAAGCACAGCTAATTCAATAGAAAGGATGGTGTTCGAAATATAGTCTTGTACACACACTTGTACTAAACACACACACACAAATTTACACACAGACATTTCCTATATTTATTTTGTTTTTCTGCAGCTCTGATTTCACTCAATGTTCGTGTTTATATCACCTGACACAATGTGACAGAATGGTTAGCGGCTGATGCTAAGTGTAATTACAGTGTAAGTTTATCTACACGCAGGCTTTTTTTAGTACTCACGTATCTGCGGAAAATATTTGCATTCCATATGGTTTTCTTTTATTAGTGGGACAAACCATTAGCTGTATATCCAGCAAAATGGCAGCATGGAGTCTTTTAGCAATATTAGCTTAGATTAAGCTAACAACATGGCTACAGTTACAGCACTTTAATAGTGAATATGCTGTGTGTCTGTTTTCCCAAGTTTAATTAGAGCACAATATATTCATGTTTAGTTGCTAAAATTAATATAATTATATAATACTATATATAATATAATTAGTATTATACAGTATTACTGATGCTAACAATAGAAAAGATGGAGGCAGTATTTATGCTAGTGATGTTATCCTAACTAAAATACTGGAGAAATGTTTTCATTTTAGGCAAATTAATATTTACTCTACCCTGTCCAGTGTGTACCCTGCTTTGTGACCTACGTTTCCGGGGTTGGCTCCAGGCCCCCCTGTGACACTGAATGCAGGATAAAACGGTATAGACGATGAGTGAGGGAGTAATATTTACTGTATATTTTATAATATCTCTTAGAAATTCATTACATTCTACATCACATTAAAACACATTCCGGATCACTATCTGACTTTCTGATGCATGGAGGTGTAAAAGAGTTGAGATTTGCAGAAGACTTCTAGCATGGTACGGTCATTAAAGGAGTTCCTGGGAAGTCAGCAATTCAGACGCGAAGCAGACAGTCCAATCATGGCTCCGATCTTATTGCCTCTAATATTGTGCATGTCTCCCTATTAGTTCTTTAGGGGCGGTGCCAAAGGTTATACTTTTGTTTTTGCTGCTGCTGAATTCTCGGTGAGGGTGCTCTGAAATTTAGGTCTTTCCAATAATGAGCCCCTGACAACAGTTTCATTACTATTGCAACACTCCTGACACACATACAGTACAGTGCAGACGCAAGCACATATACACAACACACCCCCTCCGCAACTGTTACAGTGCCATTCCTAGTTAAATACAAGGCAAGATATTCAGATCATACATTAGGACATACAGTAGATGCAAGGTTCTCAAGCCATTCAAAAGTAAACACACCTGTGAATATAAAATTTAACACTGGCCAGGGCTTTCACACAAGCCGCACACCGCACACACAGCTTTGTATAACAAAGATAGTAGCAACAGCATTCCATTCTGTTCACCTAACATTTATAAAAATGAGAATCGTATAGAGATAAGAGTATGCAGAGCATTTGTGCCTCAACCAGCAAATTTATTTTTCAATAATAACAGGAAATAGAGTGGGAAAAGTCATGAAGTTTATGAGAAATTATTGTACTGTTAATGCTACAAAAAATGTACTCTAACAGGTATAAGTCTAAGGTGTTGAACAGGATGTGAAAGTAAGGTCACAAGTTCTGTGCTTATGGGATGAATCAGATCCCCAGTGTTGGCTGTATGTTTTTAAGTCTATAAACAAATGGTTTGTTTTTTTCATTCATTTTTCAAATTATAAATTGTAAATAAACCACAGACATTTCTATGGCTATCCTAGCACCTCCTTGGCTCAACCCATTTTGTGCTTCCAAAACAGCTCTGATTTATCAAGGTTTGGACTTGGATTCTCTGGACAAGACTTGTTTGACCAGCACATCCTACAGATGCTTGGATTGCCTTGAGATCTAGGGAATTTGGAGGCCAAGTCAACACCTTCAAACCATTCCTTCTTCTGCAGTCTGGTAGAGCACATTATACTGCTAAAAAAAAGGCCCATTATACTGCTGAAAAAGGCCACTGCCATCATGGAACACTGTTTCTAGTGTTTACTTGGTCAACACCAGAGTTTAGGTAGGTGGAATGTTCTCAAAGTAACATCCACATCAATGGCAGGACCTAAGCTTTCCCAGCAGAACACTGCCTCCACCAGTTCGCCTTCTTATTGTACTGCATCCTGGTGTCATATCATCCCCAAGTGAGCGACGCACATGTACCTGGCCAGCCACATGACATAAAAGGAAACATGATTTATCAGACCTGGCCACCTTCTTTCATTGAGCCATTGAACTATTGGTCCATTGAACCTTGGTCCAGTTCTGATGCTCACGTGCCCATTATAAGAGCTTCTGGTGGTGGACACAGGTTAGCATGAGTACCCTGATGGTCTGCAATGCATTTTGCAGAAATTTGTGCTAAAATAGTTCTTTTGTGGGACCAATCCAGGTGAGCCCACCTCCATCAGTGAGCCTTCTGTGTTCATAACCCTGTCACCAGCTCACCGGTTGTCCTTCCTTGGACCACTTTCGATACTTTGTTGATACGTTGCTATTTTGAAGATGGGATCTGACCCATTTTTGTGGACATCACAATTCATCACAAAGGGAGTCATTCAGATCCCTGCCCTTTCCCATTTTTCCTGACTTCAATATACAGTATCAACTGCAAGACCTGACTGTTTATAACAGTTCCCTGTTCATAGATTAGCTATTTATGATACGATTTTGCTATATCTGTGAAAAAAAAAATCCATTTAAAGGATTTTTACAGCATCAAAGTTTTACTCTGTTTATACCTGCAAATAATTTTAATTTGCATAAGTAGTAAAGATAATTATCACATTCTGTCCAATCAGAATTAAGAATTCAACAGTGTTGTTGTATAATGCAGTGATAACATGGTCCAGAACCAGGCACAATGTTCTTCATAGGTTATCTCAATGACTCTAGCACTAGCACTAAGAATACAGATAAAAATACTGAACAGTATGTATGTCTAAAGTGGAGCCAAATCAGAAACTGACATAAATAGGCCATTTCTGTGACATTGGAGCATTAAGTATTAAGCCAAAAGTTTTACAAAACTGCAATCGGACTGCTTCAAAGTCTCCAAAAACTCTGATAAGCCTGCGTTATCCATAACAGATCCACGCTTGGACATGAAATCTGGCAGGATGGACTGGACCCTGTGGAGACACAGATCCAAGAGATGCTCAGCCATCCTTCCTGTCACAATCAGGACTTCACTGGGACTTTAATGGCTCTGCGCAATGTGTTAGTTCTCCCACAGCTAATCTCTACTAGAGCAATCCAGAGCCAAGCCAAGCTTCACAAAATCGTTTCACTAACAACAAAGGGATTTTTTTTCTTTCAAGTCTCTGGCCGCTCCCACTATGTGACCGGAAGAGTATCAGACAGCGATTACCGAAAGGAACAGAAACCAGTGGTCCGTAAAAATGAGAAGCGACACAGCCTTGAGAGCATTCAGACTTCATAGATGCAGCAGCTCCTGTAATTGAAGATTGAAATCAAACCCTGGTCTTGCACTGAAGCCCGTACTGCTATGTCTTTTTTTTCTCTTTTCAGTACTGTTTTGTTGCTTGCCACATCCCCATTGGCATATCAAGTACACCGGCTTCCTACAGATCCTGCTAAGCAGCAAGCGGGCTGCCTGACAAGGGGTCTCACGGGTCTATGGCTGAGAATGGGCTTCGGAAGAGCTGTCGAGCTATTCAACAATTACACTCAGCATGTTTCCTGTATCAAGAGACAACTGTTTATGTTGGTGCCATGGAACTGTAAATACAGAGTCTACGCCAGCAAATTCTTTGCAATCGTTTTAGTTTAGGCTTTGTGTGTTTGATACCCCTGTACACCTCACCTGCCGTGATTTCATTAATAGGGTTTGGGATAAGCAATGTCAGTCCTTTGCCAAACATGAAACTTGAAGGAAATGTGTCTTTCCTCTGTCTTGCCCTTTATGTTTAACGAAACTGGGACTGAGGCCCAGATTGGCTGGCTATCGATTACGCTCTGGATTGTCCTGTTGCCTGTCAGTCAAGGAGGTAATTCTGAATGACAGTGCTGCATTGCTTGACAAGTGCTTGATGGTGTGTAGACAGTGGAATCTGACAGCTAGAGAAAGAGAGAGCTTCATAGGAAAGCAGGTCAAAGAAAATTTGGTTAAAACATAATGATGGAATGACAGCCACAGGTCTGGCTGGGAAGCTCAGTTTGGATTTATTCTAGAACAATACTGGATTTCTTTCAGAACTATCAAGTAACACATACTGTATGGCATTAGGGTAAGATGAATAACAACACAAACAAGAACCAGGTGTTTTTTTAAGACAAGAAGTTCCACTGTTGTGGAACAGTACTTGCAAGAACTGTATTGTCAAGTGCATTTGCACAACCCACCATGTTGAAACTGTCCTTCCCAGGAAAGCAAGACCAAAACATACCTCTGCTGCAGAGGAGAAGTTAATTTAGAGTTACAGCACCTCAGATTAGAGCTGTTATGAAGGGTTTACAGAGCATAAGTCAGAGCAGACACATCTCAATATCAACTGTTCAAAGGAGGTTATTGTATATTTTGGATGCCTTCAACATTGTTTTCTAATGTAGAAAGGAATAAAAAACAGGAAAGACCATGGAATTAGAAGGTGTGTCCAACCCTTTGACTGGAATAAGTTTTATCTTATAACAATCAGCATTGCTACCTTATGCCTCATAATTCCTTGGTAATCATTTGCATTTTTTGGGGTAGGTTCTCAAGGTTCACTGGAATCCTTCATCTCCTGAAAGCATGTCATAGATGGGTTAGCTACTTTAAATTTGCCCTAGGTGTTCATGAGTATGTGCATTGTGACTTGCAATGGCCCTGCACCCCATCCATGGTGTTTCTCATCTCAGACTTAGTGTTTTCAGAAGACCTTGGGACAGGATGAATCCATGGCCCTTGAGTGACCGGAGTATGTCACTGGTATTGCAGTTGAACAGTGTTGACATGGTCAAGGTTTGGGGATTAGTATATTAGGCTTTCAAGGGGCCCAGAATCTCTAGAGGTGCCCCAACACACTTTGTGTCCAACACAAAGCCAGGACACTAAACCTCCCCACCAGCATAGCCTGTATCTCTGGGATTCTCCAGAATCCCTCTGCAATTCTACTGTAAGATGTAAGAACCTTCATTTAACACAAAGTCTTGCCAAACATTACAGTTGTAAAATGGTTTGTTCTTTAACAAATTGTGATTAAAGTCATTCTGTGCATGGATCCTGTAATGTCCTCTCTCTCTCGCGCGCTCTCTCTCCCTCTCTGTGCACAGAAATTCTCCATTGCTTTACATAATAACAAAATGTTCTAAACTACCACCATTATATGTCCCCCAAATTAGCATATGCTAATGATCAGCTATAGAAAAAGCCCATAATGGAGGATATAAACATTTATTAACTTCCAGCTCCGGTTTGGCAAGGATAAACAGATCGTCTAAGATGATGATGGGAGAACTCCAACCTCAGGCAGTGTGTATTTAAATTTATGAGTGATATTAATACTTCTCAGCATCCAGAGATGATAAAAAGACGTATGAACAGATTAATCATACTGTAGCATGCTAGGCCTTTTTCTTTCCACATAAACAAATTTCTTTGCAAATTTTGAAAAAATATATAAATAAATTCAGAGCATTTCTAATTACAGGACTTGTGCAAGACTGCAGTGTGAGACATCATCCTGACACAAGCGATATGACTTCTAGAGCATGTGACCTCATGTTAGCACTCACAGAATAACTAATACTCAGGCTTGGTATTCATAGGACTACATAACACCGACATGAGGACTGCTTGTGTCACTCTACTTATGGTAATGTTCACAGTTTTATATGACACCTATATAATCGCTTCATGATCATTAAGATTTATTCCAATAGGTCTCAATAGTCATAGATGGCTTAAATCAAGTATAGATTTGACATCAGAACCCAATTTTTACAGTATGATAAACTCTTGACAATCTAATGAAAGGATTATGAATGGTTATGAATCCAGGATGATATATAATTGTAAGCATACTGTATAAATGTGATTAACAGAGGTGCATATTTTTTGGTTCAGTGATATGACATAACCAACGACCCTTAAGCGATAATGGCAGGTGTCATGATGTTCTAACGTAGAGTAATTCAGACCAGGAAGAGTCCTAATGCAACTCTGTGTTAGTATAAAATCTATCACTTACTGTACATACACTTAACATCAAAATTGACCAAACCAGATACTTTTTTTTCTTGGTAAGTGTTTATGTAGCTTTTCATCAGGGCTCATGTAGGCTTTATGTAGCTTTATGAAGGCTGTTCCTTTTTTTTTTTTTTAACATTTTACAGGACACAAAATAATAAAAACTTCTCCTAGCATCAAAACAGCTTTCATTAAGTCTATTTATGCAGGGTTATGCTAGTTGTCAAAAATATATATATGCAGGTTTACTTTATGTAAGGGCTAAGAAGCATTATAAACACTGCTTTTATGTAAATTATTACAATTTTAAGAGACATTACAGTCAAGCAAGTATCTGGATGTTTTTGCTTTTAGTAAAGCATAAAATGAGCCTTATAGAAAGCTTATGAAGGTTTAATGTAGCCCATTGGACTCCACCTTGTAATCTTTTCTTTTATTTTCATTTTACTATAGTGACCTTAAAATGCCCCTCCACTTCTTCAAGTTCCTTTCAGTTTTCTCCTCATTCCTTATATGGTGCTACTTCCTGTGCCGTCTCTTGTTCGCTTAGTATGTAGAAAATATAAATGTCATATATCGCATGTCGCCCTTCATGCCCCCTCACATAGCTCACATGGTGGCGGGTGATAAGACCATGTACTGTATCTACTTTGTGTTTACACAGGGTGATGGTTTAAGTCCTATATACAGTACCATTTTTGGTATGTAAATAAACCAGAGCATTTTTTCGACACGCCATTGTTTGTGTGATTGTTTCTCTCCCGATAGGCAAAAGCGTATTGAAGTACTAAAACTAGTAGTTCATTCATCAAATTTTATACATATCAGAACCCTTGGATCCAATTTGACTGCAGAAATTATCTCGAATTTTAACGATCCCTAAAACAAAATGAACGCATCGTTCACTTTTTCGCCCTGTGAGCATAACGCGACAACAACCTCGCGGCACACGCCAACACACAGCGCACAACTAAAGACTGTGAGAAAAGGCTCTGACAAGCATTCCAGCTGTTCTGTGATCACTCATCCATTGATTAAACAAGCTCCTGTGCAAACATATCTCAGCCACTTTTTCAGAGTTCAGAGCTCACATCGCTTCCACGGCGTCGGCTTGAGACGGCACAAAATGTGCAAACGACGTAATGTCGCTCATATTCATTATGTTCATAAATCATTATAACTGTGCTTAGATTATTTTTTTTTTTTTGTAATCTGGTAATGAGTTCTTGTGAACATTTCTTACAAACTTCAACAATCGCATAAAAGTTTTAAAAGTAAGTTATTTAAAACTTATAATTGTTCTGTGTCACATTTCATTATAATTCCCTGTGCATACTTTTTATAAAAATAAAAAAAAATACAAACATTTAAAATGCTGTCAAATTAAATGTATATGGCAAACTATAAATACAATTATACAAAAGTTAGTTCTTGAATGAGTAATCTGACTGGATGAGAGGCATTCCAGTGCTGATAATGGATTGTAACAGCATTGGGAGGTTTAATGTACAGTATAACTTCACATCACATGTGTTCTACAATCGTTAATTACATTAACTAAGCGATTATTTACACTGATCAGCAACATCATTACAACCCAAAAGATTCTGCTTGGTATTGTGTACAGTAGGTTCCCCATGTGCCTTCAGGGTTTCTCCGGTTCCTTCGGAGCATGACTAAAAAAAGTCCTCTGAGGGGTGTGGTGTGGTGTCTGGCACCAGGCCATTAACAGTGGATTCTTTTGGGTGTTGTAGGTTGCAGGGTTGACCTTCTGTGGATCGGACTAACTGTATTTGTCCGGTGCATTCCAATGGGTGCTCGATTGGATTGGGATCTGGGGTGTTTGGAGCCTTTTCAGGCCCTGTGCACAGCAGGCTGTGGTGCACTGGATGTTCTGGTGCATTTCTTTCATGACCAACATTGACATTTTTCAGCAGTTTGTGCTCATGATACTGTCACTAATTTACTGGTACAGTATATCATTGTTTATAATAATGTTAAAGCTGTACAGTATATACAATATTAAAAATTGTGAGATATAAACATTACTGATTTACTCAACATATGTTGATAACTCAACCTAAAATGTGCAGTGTTGGACCAACACTAGACCTGGGGGGGCAATTTATCACAGTGCTCAAACACACTAATGGCGCTTTTCCACTGCATAGTACGGCACGGCACGGTTCAGTACAGCTCACTTTTGGGGGGTTTTTCCACTGGGAGCAGTACCTGGTACCTGGTCCTTTTTTTAGTACCACCTCAGCCGAGGTTCCAAGCGAGCCAAACCGTTACCAAAACGT
>JAQMYJ010000019.1:1673932-1689877 GCA_030014305.1 Clarias laeviceps | reverse complement strand
TGCAAATATACGCATGACGTCATCTAGCGACATTTGGCGACTTTTCGAGCAGACTTTAGCTACTTTCCATTGAAAATTTTTGGCAACACTGAAAGGTACTACTAAATGTACTCTCCATCACAAGCGGTGCATTTGCACCATCGTCAAACTCAACTCTCGAAACCTCTTTGAAAATCCCCTTTGTCACAGTTGATGGTCTCCTACTGCATAGTTTGTCTCCAATGCTGGTTTTACCTTTTTTAAATTCCTTACATTTATATTTACATTAAGGCATTTGGCAGATGCTCTGAAAAGTTCATTCCAAATGTCCGAGTCACTCGCCTTCATCCACACTGCTCTTCTCAGTGATGTCATCTCCATAAACATTCTGTTGTGCAGTAGGAGATTACTAAACAACCAAATTGAAAGACCTATGCTTAAAAAAAAAAAAGTTATATCCACTTTTTTGCATTACTTTGGTACAGCCCTCATATTATAAGGCATTACCATTTACAGGGGAAAAACTCTTTCAGGTTTTAAGTTAATATCCATCCATCCATCCATGAATCTCTGTAGTCCAACTTTTGGCATGGAGGCCAATGGTGACTGTTGTATTTATTCCCATTTGTACGACTGTGGTAGGACCACCGGTCTACATTCACATGCACATTCACACACTAAAAGCAATTTGAGAACGCCAATAAGCCTAATCTGCATGTTTTTGGAATGTGGGAGAAAACCAGAGAATCTGGAGGAAACCCACCAAGCACGGGGAGAACATGCAAACTTCATGCACACAGACCCAATGCAGGAATCGAACACGGGACCTGGGGGTGCAAGGCGGCAGTGCAAACCACTAAGCCACCCTGCCGCCATTTAAGCTAAATATGTTAAGTCCAAAATATAGAAGGGCTTGTTTGTCTGTATTATCAAGGAAACAAACTAATAAACTATGAACATAATATCAGATTTCATATTCAAACTCATAATGTGGTATAGATAATAGTACTAAATGTACTGATATTAATTTCAAAAGCAAATATTTTTAGGTTAGTGTTGTTAGTGTACAACACTTTTCCATAAAACTTTCATAAACCTGCTGAAAGTGTTTTGCTCTGCGACTGCATGCTATTATTAGTAAATGCTAGGTTCTTTCATGGACCTACACACATGTACATGCACAAACAAAGAGATGCCAAGAAACACACATGCGATTGTCGCAATATGTGCACCTGCAAATATTGTGCCTTTGGCTTTTGTTTGTTGTTCTGGTGCTGCAGGGGAACACTTTGAATGCTGGTTCCTCCAGACCAAGTGTAACAATCCACAGGATTATACAAATACTTTTTGTACTATGTAAATTAACTACTCTTACACATAAAGTTATATTTTTATAAACTTAAATTTAAAAGTACTGAAATAATAAATTTACAAAATGTCCTTCTTCTAACATTGATATATTAGTACATTTAATACATAAAATATATTTAAGCTTTACTTAATAAAATTACCCTTAGGTAGGTCTTTTTTTTTGGTAAAGAGAAAACTCAACAGAATTAGCCTAATCCGCATGCTAACTTATTGTTAGTTTTAAACTGAAAAGGAAACACTACCACTGCATGCTAACACAGTGTTAGCTAGCACATTGGTCATGAAAAAAGAAGAAAGTAAATCTACACACTAAGCTACCACTCATTGTCAATACCGCTTTATCCTGTATACGGGTCCCAGGATACTTAAGGCATGAGGTGGGTTCACCTGAGTTGGGCACACTTACTGTATACACTCATTCACACACAACAGGCAATTTGGGAACACCAATTGCCCTAACCCGCATGCCTGCATGGATTGTGGGAGGAAACCGGAGTACCCCATGCACACAGACCCGAGGCAGGAATTGAACCTGGACCCTGGAGGTGCTAAGCGAAAGTGCTAACCACTAAGCCACGGTGCCACCCAAAGAAAGCTAGATCTAGATAGCTAGGAAAAGATACGCTGGAGAAAAAGAAAAGGCTATATGTTAATATCAATAAATATATTTGGCTGCGATATAAATTGATATGTTTACGATCCTAACTTTTAGTCTATGTGCTAACATACAAACTATAAAATGCTAGACAAATGAGAAGAGAAATATAACTAGCTGTGCCTGAGGTGGTGTTCTAACACCAAACAGCTTGACAGAATGCAGCACTCTGACCTAAAGCTGCTTCTAAATTGAAGTAATGCGAGGCTAAAACTCTGACAGCGATTGTATGATGAAACGGCGCAAGCAACTGCATGTACTGTAAGTGCTTTAATCTGCGTACAAATGCTGCATTAGCGTTAAAGAGTGAAGAATGTCAGCTAGTCTTCAGGGTTATCCTATTTGTTAACTGTTGTGTACTGGGTTATTTTAAAGTGCCAAATGCTAAGGAGGTGCAAAAAGTAGCAGTGCTGTAAACAAACTAATTACAACATAGCTACAGTAAGATAATGTTTGGAATCAATCCATATATAGGACGACGTCAGTTGCGTTTGTGTAGACTCAAACATCTCCGGATTCACATTTTCGGCTTTGAGAGATGAAGACGAAAATCCTACTGAGAGAGAGAGAAAAAGAGGAACTGAGAAAAGCATCTGGGATTCAATCCAGGTGTTAGCGAGATGGCAAGCTGAGGATGTGCTTGTTTGGCTTTGGAGTAATTAACATGACAGGCAGGATGAAGGGCTAAGGCACTTCAGAGGTGCTGACGAGCTCATCTGTGTTAGCATGGTGGCACTTCTCTAAAGCAATGTAATGAGATGTGTGTGTGTGTGGGAGCGGCAGAGGTTTAAAACGGGCAGCTGGTGTCGTTAGCGTCAATCGATTAATTGCTCAGTACACTCATCTGATCAGAGGAGCTATCGTCTGTGCAGCAAATGACACAGATACTTTAACAACCCCTCAGTGGTTCACAGGAAATCGTTCGGTTGATTGTGTAGACTTTAACAATGACTGCAGATCTTTGTGTGTTCGATATTCGCTGGGACAGATATATCCCTGAAGGCCACGCCGGCTTGAAGGTCAATCAGACTTTGTGTTGAATAAAGAGTCCGGGGGATGAGCTTTAATTGTGGAGAAGTGGCAGGACTAATCCTGTCCTTTCCAGAGGTTATACAAAATGGCCTCCAAGCTCAGAGTAACGAGGGACGCATGGTCCAGTCTGACCAGTCTGGTTTCATTAGGCATATTAAAAGCAAAATGCATTAAAAATGGCGCTTGTGCATGAAATATTCAAAATGGAAAAAGAAATACAGCTTTTAATGAAGGGTAGAGGACGACCTGTTACTACCATTTGTATCTGCGGTGCCTCCGGACTGTGATAATTGTTCCTAGAACAAGATGGTTCTTAGAAATTTATAGATAACAAATAAGTGTCTGGCTTTAACAACCTGGGCCCGGTTTCCCGAAAGGTTCTTATCACTAAGTACTGTAGTTCTTAAGTTGTACCTTAACCTCTCTCTTAACGTTATGCCGCGATTCTTGAAATGTTCGTACTTTAAGTATATCTTAGGTAAGTCACACGTTCGTAAGGTTGGTCTGGACCAACTCACTCTTGAGTTGGTTCAGCACAAGACGCTGGTCACCTCGCCACTGAGCAGCAGTCTTTATAAATCAGCGGTGTATGCATAGGGGTATAAAACACCTGCAACGTCCGTGAGCTTCCGCATGTTAAACATGTTTAATTTTTCGCATGGAAAGATGGAAATGTAATCACGGTGCCAAAACTCGCACTGAATCATGATGAACCGTACTTATGGCCACCGCGCGAAACCACGTAGGTGAGATAGGGGTATTAAACCTCTACTCTGTCATCTCATCATATTCATTCCATAGTGCGCTATACAACCCCAACCACTGACATGCTTCACATTGTTTCTGAAGCTGGTGAAGAGTGTTGTCAGCTGTTTGTCAATCAACTATGATTGTATACCCAGTTCGTTTCACCGCCACTACAGGTTACATGAAAATATTAGCAACAGTTTGGTGATTTAATTTATATATTTGTCTATCATGGCCTGCTATTGATAAGTGAACCCATGTCGAAATAAACGTTATTGGAAGAATTTTGTGCAATGTTTAATTTGCATAGAAAGTGCTGTCATTCTTAAAGCTGTCATGCAAAATAAGTGAAAAATCGATTCCTGAGCAACCGATGTCAGCAAATTCAGTCCCTTCACTGTAGACCTTGTAACGTCGGACGTAAGAGGCAGCGACTTAAGAAGACTCCTAAAGAACAGTTCGAGAAATACACTTAGAAAAGTAATCAACTCACGTAAGATATATCTTAAGAGTCTTCTTAGTGCGCTAAGAGTGTGCGTTATCAGGAAACCGGGCCCTGATTTTTGTTCCATTACAGAATACTAAGAACAATGGAACTAACTTGAAACTCAAAACAAGCTACTCAAGAAACCAATGTGCAGATGTGCAGAGGGATTTAAAGAAAAGATGTGTACACATTAAAGGCTCCATAGCATACTTCTTTTTCATAAGTTAACACTGTCTTTAGAGATCTCCAAAATGTATCTGCATTCTTGCATCCCAAAAATTCCTTGCTTTAAAAAGCAAAGCGCTCCACCACACCTCTTGGCGGACTGTGTACAACCAGAACACAGGGAACAGAACTCTCTGAAAATGATGGTGCCCAGGAGTCGATCTGGATGAGGGGTTATGCAAATTGAGCCCCCTCTCTTTTTTATGTTTTTTGGGTTTTTTTTATAGTTCTTGCTGGAAATGGCATCATAACAAGCAGGAAATTTGATTGCCACTTAAATGCATTTACTGTGTGGACAAAAATGTCCTATCAATTATTGACTTTGTTTCATTAATTACTGTTTATTGTTTTTTATAATATTTTTTTGAAAGGCATCCTTGTGCCTAAGACTTTTGCACTCTGTGTGTGTGTGTGTGTGTGTGAATTTGTAATCCATGCTGCTGAGTTAGATTTACAATTCCCTCTTTTCATTCTAGTTTTTCTATTTATACCCAGATGATGAAGGTCCTGGCAACAATCCTGCCTGGAAATCCTACACATTTACATCCCTGTGCACTACAATGTGCTTTGAAAGCTTTTCCTCATGGAATCTGTTCATTTTTGAAAGAAGCAAGACTGCATATATTTCATGGCCCCAATCGACATCAACAACAACATCAACACCGACAGCATATATCTTCTTTTTTTTTTTTTTTTCCGCAAACGATAAAACAGAGATACCAGTTCCTTCAGTCTGGAGTTCTCTTTTTTTTATCACTGAATTCATTATGCATACAGCATTATGCATCACATGTCAAAAAAAAAAAAAAAAACAGCATTTCCACAGCCTCTCACATGTGCAATAACATTATCATGTAGTCTGAGTGCTCATCAGCATAACCAAGGAACAAGGAACAGGGACTGTGGCCCACAGCCGAGCCTGCAAGGATGAGCTGATATCTCTATGCCCTTAAACGATGCTGATGGTGATCAGTGAGAAATGAGACGGGTTGTTAATGTGTTTTACAGATACGTAGCTCGCTGATAAAACCACGATGCGTAATTACTATCTAAAGTGTAAAATTGGTGATAGGCCTGTCATTGCTGTTCCTCTAATTCACAGTCCTGATCTGTTTTCCTGCTTCAATCCTGGAATCTCCTTACTCAGCTACATCCTTTTTTTTTGTTGTTTTTTTAAGCACAGAGGCAAGAGCGCATTGATTCGGCAGCATCACAGCCCCAAGGAAATACCAAACGGCGCGCGTGTTCTTGCTCTGCACCACAAATTGGCAAGTCAAAGAAAACAAGTGGTAGCAAATAACAAAATGTTTACACAAAAGCGCTGCACTCGGAGTACACAGTGTCTCTGAGATTTATTGCCTATCAAGCGATGCCTTTAATCACATTTACTTCACGAGCGCATAAAAATAAAACACAATGCAATCCAATCACTTTAACCAGCATGCCCATAGCAGGAGCAGCAATAAAGACAATATATATATATTTTTTAATTTATTTCCTTCTTGCATTGTTAACATACTGCTAAAGATGTAAGATGTGTTTCTACAACAACAGTTCTGACCGAGGTGCCAGGTTTATTTTAATGCACTCATTATGACTCTTTTAGTAACCTGGTTCATGAACATTCCACAACATTATCTGTAACCACAAACGGATAAAAAAAAAGAGCCATGTCATTTCATGAGGTGTTACCACGACTCCACTTAATCACACATCTCATCATTTATTGTTTTCCTAATACAACATGATTGTTTTTTTTTGTTTTGTTTTATTTAATTAATTAAATATATACACATATTAATTATATAATTACAGTTATTTCAGAGCGAGTAACCTGACCGGACAAGAGACTTGCCATGAGTGGTGATAATGTACAGTAACAGCACTGGGACATTTAACTACATCACTCCGTGTCCCAGGTGTTCTACAGTAGTTAATTACACTAACTGTCGCTCGCGGTATGTGTGAGAGTACAGTAGGTCTGTACAGTCCTCAGTACTGAAGAGAGAGCAGCTGCCTGCCAAAACCCACATTCACACCCAGTATAGAAACACTTTCAGCACGAAAAAAAACAACAACACTTTGTCTACTTATATTTGTTTCTAAGTCGCTATGAATTGCCTCCATGTTGTTTTATTAACGTGAGCTACAAAAGTTAACTTGCTTCTAAGACAAGGCTGAATCCCAAATCCTTCTCTAATTCCTAATCAAGTGAACTACTTGGTGTATGGAACAAGGTATTGTACAGCATGCACTAGCTTTCCATTTAACACTATTTGGGATTTGAACCCAGAACCCGAAAGTTGAAAGAGCTGATATTTGAACAGCATAAGTGGAAATATAAAGTAAATCTCATAAGTTTCACACGACTCTCCACTACCATTACCAGTCTATTCTACTCACCTTTTTGGAACAGTATATTATCCTACAACTACGTACATTCACTCGGTTATTTACACCAGCTGTCAATCTCTATCTGCTGGTCGCCAGCTCCGGGAGTCGTGGATAATTACGAGTGTTGGGAGAGCAAAATAACTGGTTAAATAAACAACCAATTCAAAACATGTTAATGATAAATGGTGATTACAGTATGGAACTGGTGTATTAAAGCAATATCACACTGCGGGTTGTGCTGTTGTGCTTAATTGACAGTCAGACGACTGCATCGGGCTCTGAGCCGCCTCAGCCGGGATCGTCATTTACTTCGGCTAAGAGTCTCATCAATGTGCTTGAAGTCTTCCTTAAATGTCAATCGCTTTTACGCCTTCATTCAGCAGAAATTCTATCACAAGTCTCAGTTTGATTGAAACGTCCCTTATATATAGCATACTGTCTTTGAGGGTGTGAATCTTCTGCTCAAAAGCTCATGATTTACATTCCTTACTCCTACTGCTATTCATTTATGTAACAGATATTAATAGTGTTAAAATAAAAGTTATTATGATGTGATATTACGATGAATAGTTGAATAGTAAGCAGGTCTTGTGGGTTGTGGGGAATTGCGAATATCTGGAAATATTTCATTTCTCAAGTACATTCAAAAAGATTATATTTTCAATAAAATACACATTATTATTATTATTATTAACAAAAAGGTTTTCTACACTCTCAAAATAAAGCTGGCAAAAACTGTGATGCAGAAACAGAGATAAACAGAAGGCTACTTATTGTGTGTAGGGTCTTAGGGAGGCTGGAGCCCATTTCAGGGTACTTGGGGTATGAGGCACCCATGTACACCATGGACTTGTTGCAGCGCAAAAGCAACAGACGGTCAGACACCCAGTCATGCACTATGGGTAATTTGGAATCGCCAGTCAACCCACCGTGCATGTTGTTAGAAACCGGAGCAAACCCACCAAGCACTGGGAGAACATGCAAAATCCAAGCACACAGACTGAACCACCAACCCTGGGGTGCCAGTCATAAGCCACTGTGCTCCATCACAGAAGAACCATATTTGTTCAATTTTTCACTGAGCCACAGAATTGCAGCAGCTACTTCAGGAGTCTATCCCAGGAACGCTGTGTTGGGGAGTTGGGAATACAGCCTGGATGGGACCCACACACACACACACACACACATTCTCACACTCGATTCCACCTACAGTGCAAACTTGAGTCACTAATCCACCTACTAGCAGGGTTTATTCAGAGGTAGGAGGAAACTCCATAACCTGGAACCATGCAAAACCCCATCAAACTCCAAACCAGGAACCATGGAGCTGTGAGACTGGAATGCTCCCCTCTGCACCTGTATGACATTCCAGTGAAGAATTTAGATGGAAAAAATTATCCAGTTTTGTGCCTGCATACGCAAAAAAAAATGGCTGAACCAAAAATGGATGTTTGAAGAATGTTTGTGAAATGAGTTTAGTCAAAAGAAAACCTTTTGATCTTGATAGCGTACGTTATTATTCCCAAATGGTGCTCTGTGGAGAGATGCACTGCATGTACAGTAATTTCTTTAGCACTTTCACTGTTTCCAGAGTTTCACTCATCATTAATGTTATTGCACTATTGCAAAGAAATAAACCCAGTTCTGAATCCTGATCTTGAAACGTGCACACACACACACACACACACACACATTTCCCCAGATCATCCCCCACTGCCCTAATTATCAGTGTGGAAGCAGCCATACCTGTTTCCCAGAAGTACACCGACTTGCTGTCTCTCAAGGTTTGAGCAGAAACGGTCTGGATTCTGCAGCACACTAAGACAAGTCTCCATACGCACACGTACACTCCCGTCCACCTGCAGGACGTGCGGGTCGTCCGTCCTCCCCTGACCCCCGACCCCATCGCTCTTCTTGTCCCAGAAAATCCAGCCGGTCCAAGTGAGGGAGAACGAGGAAGGAGGTCCTGCCAGATCACAGAGACTATCCTTGGTCCCTTGAACGAGGGATGCAGAGTATCGGAGCTCCACTTGACTACCAGTTCTGTCTTTTCCACTCTCCACTCTTTCTTGGTAGACTCAAAGCAGTGCTTTGGAGATGATTGATAAGAGGATGTGAGAAGGGATGCTGCTGCCTCCTCGGTCCTCCGACTACTGCAGCTAACTGACGCGACACGATCTCTCTCTCTCTCTCTCTCTCTCTCTCTCTCAGCTTCCCTCCCTCTCTCTCAGCTTTTCTCGTCCTCTCTCACCCACCCCCTTTTCCTCCTCTTCTCTCTATGCTCTAAGCAGGAGGACGTACCCTCACTCCATGCTCCGGTGACGCTAATGGAGACAAGATCAGAGCAAAGCTCGTCCTGTCGCTAGGCGAGGAACGGACCAGAATAAAAAGCATGAAATAGACAGAGTATAAATTATACAGCAAAGATTTCTGTGAGTGCAATGGATATGAAAAAAAGTCACAAAATGATAGAATCTTATGAAGCAATGCATGGCTATGAATCTTCCACTGCTGGTTTTTATTCTTAGTAATTTTCACCTCAGTCTGTGGATTTCATCAAAGAATGAAAAGCTCACGGAAGACAACAGAGAGCAAAGACACTTTCTTCATCAGACAAGTCTGTCAATCAAACTGGATGCTGCAATATCATTCCAGCAAACCCCACCGATTTATTTAATCCGCTTTCCTAAGGTCAGAAACTCATAAGGTCTTAATAAGACATGGCGTAGGAGAGAGTGTGTTAAATGTCAGCATAAAGGCAGATGCTACGCTGTTGGCAGGTTAGCAGGTTTAAGGCTTTGAAAAATGTGAGATAGATCTGCCAGGGGTGGATTTAGGTAATGATGGAGGAACAAAACAGGCCAAATACAAGTACTTCAGAAAACTTAACTGAACAAATGAGAAAATATGGTAGCAGAGCATTTTATGTAGATATGATATATCATATCGTACTATACGAACAAGTCTGCATCGGTACACTGTATTGTGTTCAAGTCAAACTGGGACTTTTGATTGTGCAGAATAACCGAGCACAGTCCTAAGAGTTAAAAAAAAAAAAAACTTTATTTCTCTATATAATCCACTGCTACACTAATGCACCTATTCCAGTATTTCACTAGTGCTTGGATACCATCAAGGGTCTGTAAAAAGTTTTCTCTATACACCAGAGCCATGATTGAACTGCCTGTTTCATACCTGAAACACTGGCCTCCCAGGATCTCCTCTAACGGCCAAAACATGTGGAGGGGATGTGATAATAACTCCCAGCCAAGTTCCTATAATATGCAGATGTTACAGTAGGCAGTATGAGGTCCTGCAAAAACAGAACACCTTTGGTGATCAAACCAGCCCGTTTTTGACATTAAAGGAGGTCCTGGGAGGCCAGCGTTTCAGATGAGGTGCATGCAGTACACTCATGGCTCCAGTGTGAAATAGCTAAATAAAGCGGGATTTTACTCTCCTAACATGTTATTCTGCACAATCAAAAATCCTGCTTTGACTTGAATTGTTTACAAACAGGAAATTAATACTGTAATGGCAGAAGCTCCAGCACTGCCAAGCTGCCTATGTTGGGCCCTCGAGCAAGGCCCCGTTTACTCTCACTGCTCCAGGGGGCGCTGTATTATGGCATGGCTATGATCCAAGCGTGGATGTGCGAATAATAAATAATTTAACTCTTCTTTGAAGTACATTATATGTGACAATTAAGGGCTTCTTTTTCATCTGTAGCAGATCCTGTATCTGGACCAGTCGCAGCATGAATTAATGTACAGCTGGCTAAATACTAAATGCGCATTAGTATTGGCTCAGGCATTAGCTCAGGGGGGGGGGGGAAAGATTTTCACAGACTTGCATAGATTTTTCATTTTATTTCCCCTCTCTGGTCTAGTTAGAAAATAGCAGTAATATGACATGCTACGATAAATTGAAACAGAACGATGGAAAATTGTCAGGGTATTTCTTTAAACGGTTCCTCTGGTACCTGCTTAAGTACCAGCTGAGTAACACTTTAGCAATATTTCTAAAATACACACTTTAAAATAACACATTTAAATAATAATAATAATAATAATAATAATAATTTTTCCCGGTTTGCTCTATTCCGTGAGTAATAACCTATCTGTCATAGTCTATCTCCAAACATGTCACACAGTGTTCACCACTATTGCATTGTCAAATTAAGCAAGCCAGCACACAAACACATAGTCGTTGCACACCACCCACACACCCACCCACTTAAAAAGCAAAAACCCCACGCTCTACTCTCTCACACATCAAAACACACTCATTCATAGAGACCGGGCCTGTCAGCTCTAATCCACCTCTAATCTTCCGCCCAGCGTTCTGATGTGTTC
Organism: Clarias laeviceps; assembly: GCA_030014305.1. Lineage (NCBI taxonomy): Eukaryota > Metazoa > Chordata > Actinopteri > Siluriformes > Clariidae > Clarias > Clarias laeviceps. The sequence continues at coordinate 1,678,632 of JAQMYJ010000019.1, read as the reverse complement.
TGCTTCATCGATTAGAGCTCTATAAAAGTTACTGTGAACAAAGACTGCAGTATAATCTCATCAGCATCTCAGTGTCACTGCATGATGGAGCACACAGGAGCTAACATACAAAAGCATAACACATCAAGTTTATCATGCCTTAGAGGAACGTTTCAGCTCTGGGTGTGAGATTCGATTACACCGTCATCATTTAACATCTCAATGAGCTGTTTATAAAGTGATATTTGATATTTGACGGGGTGTCAATCCATTGCAGGGCAAACACACACAGTACACACACATGACAATTAGCCTAATCTGCATGGCTTTGGACTGTGGGAGGAAACCAGAGTACCTGGAGGAAACCCACCAAGCGAGGCGGGAATCGAAACCGGGACCTGGAGGTGCAAGGCAACACCACTAAATCACTGTGCCAACAGACTACAGTTTTCTTTTGCGTTTGTGGTGGTTGCAGTTCCTCTATGATCTTACAGGTGGCGCAGTCTAAGCTACACATTGTTGCAAATTATTAGCCAAGTTTGCCTAGAATTGTAACTAAATTAAAAACATAAAAAAAATTATATTGAATAAATCTTTTTAATTTGACAGTATTACAATAAAAATAGAATCAGAGGTGTCTGCTCAGGTATTATCATCGTAATATATCTTGTGGACCCTGGTTATTCCTATCCCTACTGGTTATTACTTACATTGCCTTTCCTTGTAGAAAGAAACTACATGTATATATTCATATTACATATTAGTTATTACTGTCATTTGGTCCAGACATGTCCAGTACTAAAGATGTTTCCATCGATCCATCGTCTTTGCTTTTTATCCTGTGATTCATGGGTTATAGGGTCATGCAGTGTCTGGAACTTGGGGCACAAGGCAGGGAACACCCTGGATGAAGTGCCAACACACACACACACACACACACACACACATACACACACACACCAGCTTCAACAGATTTAAACCGACAGTCAAATATAGCTTATAAATTTTATATGTTACAAATATAAGATTTCAGATATTATCACATATAATATAATACATGGCATGAATCAAATGTGTCAACTCAGCAAGGATTGTATTCATAAAAAGGTGAAACAGGCAAAGGTCTTAACCAGGAACAATTAACTTAACCAGGAACATGTAAAACTAAGGTTTGGACTTATTTACCTACTTACTACTGGACTTACTGGCACCAAGAAATGATCAGATTTCATGACAAGATGTAGAAATGACAAGAGACATGTAGACAAGCTTACCAGGGAATAACACGAAACGGGTGCACACCCGAGTTGGAAGGTGCCTAATGCGTTTGTATTGTTACACATTTCACACATCTGTACTTCACTTGAGTTGTTTTATTAGTGGATACTTTCTGGCTTTTAATTAATTTTATTTTGACTTTTACCTTTATATCTGTACTTTCTACTTCACTACATTAGTCGCGTGCAGTGTTAAAAAAAAAAAACTTTTTGGACAAAACAAAAACTAAAACAATAATTTGCACTTGATAGCATAAGCCTCAAAACTTGTTCTTGTGGTTTTTCATCAAATCACTCCATCACATTTGCCTTTGCAGAATTTGGTATCGTGTAGATGATAGGAATAGACGTCCCAAATTTCGATCCTTATTATTACTCATTATTAAACATTAGCAGTAAGATTAGCGCTAGTCGCCTTCCAAATCCTGGAGAAAAATAATAAGTAGATTGTTTAATTCAAGTTTTCCGTAAGGTTCTGTGTTCTCTTTAATGAATCAGTAGAGATATAGTGGGTTCCATGAGGTCCGTGGAAAACAGAAGACTTGTGAGATCCTACATAACAGGACACAAGTAAAGAAATTAAACATGGAAATATTATTATTGGACATTCACATGGGTCTTAAATGTGTATACACAATGTATACACAGACAAAGTATTTATTTATTTATTTTAAATCTGCATTTTTTTTTTTCTTTATTTTTTTTTTGTTCATAAATGTGCTGGAACCTGACAATCAAATTTCCTGCCTGTTTTGATGTCATCCCAGGGAAGGAAAAAAAAAAAAAAGGTGGGACAGTTTCCATCATTCTGCACCACTGAAGTCCTGTTGCTGTGTTGTGATTGGTTAGAAAAATGCACTTCCACAAAGAGGCCATGTTGGCAGAGGGCGCAGGCACTGAATTGCATTTTAAAGCTACAGACACTGAAGCAGCTTATTTCAAACAGAAATGAAACTGAGGGAATTTCAGAAGATGGCAGAATCTTTTTGGAGATCTCATTGTTAAAGAAGAAGGATGTATGATATGGGACCTTTAAGGTTCATGAAGGATTTCCAGAATCAGAAGAATATAAAGATAAAGAATAATACAGGTCTTAACATTGAACCTTGTGGATCATGGTATTGTTCATATTGTTTTTACCTTAAATCTTAAGCTAATTTTTCATCTTTTAAAATGAATGTAGTTAGTAGTAGTAGACTTTTTGCCCAACCAGTACTCTAATGGCATTAATAACTAAAAGTGATGACAAACATGCCACTTTTTGAAAGATATTTCTACTTTACCGACCACATGTCAAAGTACAGCAACATCATTCTGACAATAAATGCTTTCAGGATTGGAATATAGGGTAATTATTTTTTTCGAGGTTTTATCTAGTGTGTTTGTCATCCAGGCGTGAGCGCAGGCCTCGCTGCACGGCTCTGTGTGGATGACTCAGACGGGAGATGCAACAGCGGAAAAGTCAAAGTCAAGCGTGCGTGCTCGAAATGTTCCCAGCAGCCCTTGCTCATGACGCAATTGCCATCGTGTCAGAAGAATCACGGCTGTGGCGAAACAATTACGGCAAGGTTTGTATGTAATGTTATGGTATTTTTCACACTTAGAAGAAACTACTGAGATTTTTAACATTCTGTTATAAACTGTATCAAACGGTGTAACCTCTCACGTCAGGCTTGGGGGAGAAAATAAAAGCGAGTCTGCCGTGTCCGTAGCCCATTACGGGGTTAATAGAGGTCACGGCTCCCTCGATTGAGCATGGATAATTCGTGGGCGTGATTTGACTTCACGCTTCTCAAAGTAAGCCAGGTGACACAGCTTCAAGCTTATGCACCATGATGTCATACATATTAAAAACTGCTTGTGACATTTAAACCTGCATCTATGGTATAAAGGCGTCTACGGTGGAGACGTTTGTTTTGCATCATATTATCTTTAAGGGAAAATCGTCAGACTGGCAGTAAGAGCAGTGAAGTAAGAGAAATAAACCACATAAGTGCTAAAGTGGTCACGCCAATCTGTTGTTGATTATTTTCCTATAACATCATGACAACCTATTATTAAACACGCTTGCATGCCTGCATAATACACAGACTGACTCATCTCCGTTCAGCCCACATTGCACCACTACAATCCCTTCCTGAGCATGCTGTTCATTCTGCCCTGCAAGTGCTATTCACTTTGGGTGGAAAATCACAACCCAGGAGCCAGAAAGACTTTAGACTTTTTTTTTTCTTTTTTTTTTTTAAGTCTGTCCTTCTTTTTGAAGAGAGTCTGTAAGTGTCATTACAGCATGCAGCCGAGAAGCTCAAAAGACACTTGAATTAAAGCGGGATAAGAGAACAGGGCTGAGTGCTAATTAGTGATAAAAAAAGAACAGATGTCTGAGATCTCTGCTGATCAACTGCTGCGTCAAGGAACGCCATGAAATGTGGAGCAAATACAGTGAAGTAGTGTTTCCATGAGAGCACAGTCTGGGGCTTTTATACGGATTAAGATGAAGTACATATCCATCCTAATTTTATTTTTAAATAACCCTTTCTTTTGGAGATCCTGTGATTTCAATATTAAACACTTTGGCAGAAACATTCCTATCATATTACGACTAATTACAGTTTTACTAATTAGGCCTCGTGTAGCCAGGAGAATTTCTCGCCTGGTAGCAAACGTAGACATTGTGCCAACATGGTGACATGTTTTCCCACTATATTTGTGCTATTTGTAAAAGTTTTGGGGTTTTTTTTCTCCGAAAAGTGTCTCAGGTCAAGTTCTGAGACTGCTGAGTTCACTCATACTTTATACCTTTGTGATTTAGAAACTTGAACATGACCTTTTACAGCATAAGTTGTTTTCCTGAGTGTTCATTTTAAGTTGATTGAAATTGTTATTGTGTTAATTCACTAAAATTGACAGTAATAAAATTAGTTAAAAAATAACTATTTCTATTTCAAGAAAAGCCTACAAATAGAGAAAAACAAACAGTAAATCAAAATGAACACCGGAAGACCAGAAGGTTATGTGTTCAAATCCCAGGAGTGCCATAAGCTCTGGGCGATTCACTCAAGCCGACATTGAGCACATCTAATCGACATAACCTTGCCAATGTCAGTTATTGCTTTTTTATTTTTCACTCATGTTAATATTTTCCTCCACTGTGTGTATTCATGTTCGGTCCCTTTAAAAACATACGACTGTGTGTGTGACCCCCGCCCCCCTCCCACCCCCATTCTGAGACATGGAAATAACATGGAGGAGAAGTCTTTCACTATAAAAAAAATAAATAAATAAAAACACTATTCCAGCTTTCATAGTTGAGCATATTTACGGTACATACCTTGGTAGTGAACAGAAAGCAAAAATTAAAGGGGTGATACAGTCCTACATGCACTTTTTCAAGCTGTTTGGACTGAAATGTGTGTTAGGAGAGTGTGTACACAACCACTCTAC
>JAQMYJ010000019.1:1644110-1656741 GCA_030014305.1 Clarias laeviceps | reverse complement strand
ATTATCATTATTTATTTGCAGATAAATCCTTAATAGTGTGACTCTTCTGTTAGTTTGCGTGAAGGGCTTTGTTATATAGACTGTATAATACCAGTCAAAAGATTCCACACACCTCCTAATTCCATAGTCTGTCCAGATTTTTTATTTCTTCCCCACATTGTAAAACAGTGCTGAAGGCATCCAAAATATGCAATAATCTTCTTTGAACAGCTGATGTTGAGATGTCTCTTCAATTTATGCTCTGTAAAGGCTTCATACTGGCTCTAATCTGAGGTGCTGTTTGTTAATTAGTGATTTCTGCGGTTGGTAACTTTTTCCGATGTTCGTCTTGCTTTCCTCTTCAGTTACTTTATGAGAGCCAGTTTCATCATGGTGCTCGATGCGTTTTTACAAATGCACTTGACAAGACTGTTCTTGCAAGAACTATTCCAGAACAGCTAACAGTCCAAACTTTTGACTGGTTTTGTATGTCTCTTTTGAAGCTTGTAACCACCATGGTTAGAAATCAAAGCCAATCAGGAAATGAATAATCAAACTTTATTTTATGCAAAAATACATTGTTCTGAAATCTCCTCCTAGATGTTTTTCAAACACTCATTTTTTTCTGTTTAAAATATCTGTGCAGAACACATTCACCATGTACTAGTTTTCTCTTTTTTGTTCTTTGCCATACCTTAAAAGAAAAAAAAAGAAAAAGCCAAGCACAACAGGAATAACTCCAAGTCTAGTCATTATTTCTTTTAACTATTATAACTTTTTTTGTAATTTGTATAGCTGTAATGCCTTTAAATACACTTCAAACTTCAAATGAGCTATTGAAGACAAGCAGTTTCAGATGATCAGTGCCAAAAACTAATCAGTTCATCTGCTGGTTGGATTAGATTCAACTGTATTGTCATTTTGCAAAGTAAAGGTTCAAAGCCATTTAAATGCTGTTATCATCTAACCAGTAGTGCATGAATGGCCTATTTACAATAAATAACAAATGTAGTAAAATAAGGCTATATACAGTAGGTGCAGTAGATATTAAACATAGGATATACAGTGGAACCTTGGAGTGCGGGCATAATTTTTTTAATTCCGGAAGTGAGCTCGTATTCCAAAACACTCGTAAACCAAACTTAATTTTCCCATAAGAAATAATGGAAACTTAAATTATTCATTCCACAGCCCAAAAAAATAAATACATAAAAATAATTAACAGAAAATATTAAGTAAAAATAAAACAAATGAACCTGCACTTTACCTTTAACAAAAGTAAATATAAATCTCAACAGATAAGTGTTTCCGTTTGTGCCCGCAGGTGCTGTGTGTGTGTGTGTGTGTGTGTGTGTGTGTGTGTGTGTGAATCTAAAGTAAGCTCCCCTCTCTCCCTTCTTATCTTACACAGACCCTTCCTCCACTCTTTTCACACACACAACGGAAACGTTGTTTTATCGGAAAAATAAAGAAGAAATCTTTCTAATGACACTCAATTGAGCGACACACTAACGGAATCACTGCTGTAAAAAGAATCGCGACGGTTTCTGTGTAGAGAAAAAGAGAGTGTGTGTGTCTGTGAAGACGAAAGTAGAAGGGGTCTGTGTGTGTGTGTGTGTGTGTGTGTGTGTGTCATGGTGTCCAATGATGCGCGCACACAAAGAGCAGGCAAAGAGCAGGCAAAGAGCAGGCTAAGCCTTGAGCAGAGACAGAAAATGGATCTTTAACCTCTCTAATGCGACTTGCTTTTGCTTTACACGCACGCTGTACACACACGCATACAGGAATAAAAAATATAAATAAATCAGAGATTTCACTTTATATGGTAAAAATAATGGAAGAAATTGTCCCCTCTACTCTCCATGTGAATCATGTTAAACACTATAATATAATGAGTCTATCACATTTTTCATAAATCTGTTTGAACTTGTTTTGAAGATGGAGCCGTCTACAAAAACCTTGGCAGAGGGCTGCTTCGGGAAAGTTTATAAGCAAAAGTTTGGAGATAAGTGGGCTGCGATGAAGAAAGTGCCTGTGCATGTCATCAGTATGAAAGAACTTGAGAGAGAGTGCCAAGTTTATAAGTAAGTACAATTATGATCCCTTACACAGGAAATTTGTTGCTTATTTAAAAAAAAAAAAATACAATAAAAAATGCAGCTAATGAATGATAAGGGAGAGCTTTTTTTTTTACTTAGTATTCCTTTATTAAGTATGGAAGCACATTACATTCACAAAAGAAATCTGAGAACGTCTCATAATTATTACTTACTAACTTAATTCAAAAAAACATTCTCCATGTCATGTATGGAGGTGAGGCAGTAGGCAAGTGCAGAGGCAGACAGGGTGGACAGGTTTTATTAGAGCGTTTTCAAAAAAGCAATATATATATATATATTTTTTTTTTTATCATATATATTTTATTTATTTATATATACTGTGTATATATCCACATACACAGTCCTGAGGTCTACATAAGTCTCACAATACACAAGTCAAAATCACGAAAAGCAGTGGACAAATCCAAGTCACTCGATTGTATTTTGTGAATTAATGTTCTTCCATAATTAAGCTTAAGGATGAATAAAAGCATCTTTCATTACAACCCCCAGTACTTGGTAAGATTCTCCTGTCTAAATAATTTATTCTAACTTTTAATCTGCAGTAACGCACAACACAACAATGTGGTTAAGCTTCTCGGGAAGCCGTCGCTGAAAGATGGAAAGTGGCACATTCCTCTGGAGTTCATCTTCGGAGAGGATCTCGAGACGGCCATATTTAAAGTACAGAAATCTAAAATACAGGTATGTGTTGAGAGAGAAATGAGATTACAGAAAGTGATCAATGTAAAGTATGGTTAAACTGCTATGGATTTTTTTTTTACAGCTGACTCCATCGGTGAAGGCCACCATCATCACTGGTATGTGTGAAGGCCTGACCTTTCTGCACAGCAAAGACATCGTCCACCAGGATCTCAAACCAGACAACATCATGGTGAGGGCTAATGTAGGCTTTGAGAAATTCAACAAACCAACTGAATCACCAGTCTCACAATAGCAATCCTGTAAGGATAAATAATAATATTAGAGGGGTAATAAGTGTTAGGTTTTAGTTAGTATCTTCATATGTTTCCCCTAGATGGTGTTAAAGATCCCTGGCCTACTGTATTTTTCTTCATTGCCCATCTTCCTCCTCACTCCTTGTATGACAATACTTCTCTGGATGGCTCCACAACTCCCTCTCTTTGTTTTTCTGGATTTCACTAAAACCTGTTAAATAGGTTTTAGTGAAATCCAGAGAAACAAAGAGATGTTTCCCCTCAGTTTTAAAACTCTATACTATCATCTCGCAATGGAGAAATAATATGAGGGTGGTTTTATTAAAGCAGTATAGATTATGAAAGAGTGAATGAGTTTGACCGAGTATTAATAAGATGTTATTTCCTATAACAATATATCCTTTTGTTTCTTTTCTTCCAATCAGATTGAGCATGGATCTCATCGTGCTGTGATCATTGACATGGGTCTGGCAAAATTCTTTAAGAATGGCTTAAGCTCTGCTGCCAACATGGGCAACGAGGCCTACTCTGCTCCTGAGGTCTTTCAAGGGAGAGCTCGAGATATGCGTTCAGACGTGTGGGCCATGGGCAAAATTATTGCTGAACTATGTCATAGGGTCAGGCTCCCGACTCATGCTCTAAATCCTGACAAGGTTAAAGAGTCTATGAAAGACAATCCATACACCAGTGTCGTGTCCCGGATGGTGCTGACCAATCCAGCAGAAAGAGCCACCATGTCTAGGGTGATTGGTGAGATCCGGCAAATTGAGGCAAAACAGGGGTCACCTCAAGGGGCAGCAACAGGAAGACCAAACCCAGGGATGGGTGTACAATTGGCTGCCCAAGGAAGAGAAGGTCTTGATTTTGGGGCGAGGAGGATTTGGGAACCTCCAGGCCGTTTATTACCAGAAGCAAGACACCAGGAAACAACAGCTTTAGACATCCACAATCGCCTATTTCAACGATCTCCAGGTTTAGATCCTTTTGCTGGAAATGCGTTGGCCAATATGTTTCCACCAATGCACCTTGGTGCTCCATCACCAGATAGAATGGTGGTTAATCGCCACGAGGCAGAGTTTAAACAAGTAGTCATGAGAAATGGAAAGGTTGTTCACTACGAGCATGTGAAAATGAAAAAGTAGAACTTAAAAGAATTGATTCAAGATCTTTTCCAATATGATGAGGATGGTTCAGAATAGAAAAGTCCAGGTGGTGGATGTAAAGTGATGACATCCAATAAAAATAAACTCAGATTGTTTGATCAGGGTTCATGGTTGCACCGTACTATATGCTGTGACTATAAATAAATAACACATTTTCACTTTTGTAATTGTTTTTCCAGTTTCAAAATTATTCCTGTACATAAGAGATGCTTATGTGGTAAATGTCTTATGCTAAGTTTTTTTTTTTTTTAATGTATGTTAATGTTTATTATAAATAATGCATACTGTAGTTTTGCAAACGGTCCTACTGTTTGTCAGTTTTATATCCGAATGGTCACAATAATAATGGCTAAATTGAACATTGTTTAAATAAAGTGGTAAAGAGATCTGGCAGATGTTCAGCTCTATTGTCATTACTAATAGTCATTATAGTCCATCCTACACAATAATTGAACAGTAGTCTATTTAATCCATGAAGTAATGTATTAACAGCAGCTTTAATAGTAGTTCAACTGCAAATATAAATGAGCTCTGATTTTTTTTTTTTTTTGTTAACATAGAAAATTGCATATTACTGGAGAGGCTGGTAAAGGAATGATTGTTATAGCTTCCTAAATGTAAGTGAGAACCAGAACTAACTTGCTTTATAGATAATTTACAACCTGTAACTATTAATGAATGAAAAATCATGATGTATTAATCAATAAAAATCAAAGAAAGGTTTTGTCTGTACTCACTCTTTTAATAATATATTTATGTTTCATATGTTGGATGACCAGAAACCAGTCTCAGAAAATGTTGTGTCTGTATGTCTGTCCAGCTAAATTGTGTCTCAGCAGCATGCAAAACCGGCAGGATGGAATCTTTTGCCGTACTTAAATATCTGCCTGAAGTTTTACCTGCACCATAAATGAAATCAAAATGTTCAGTATAAGTGATGTTATGAACATTTATGTCCAGGATTTAATATTATACTTTAAAATAAGCTACTAATGCTCTACTTGCTCAATGTAAACAAACACCTAAACAAAATAGATATTAATTATCATTTAACACGCTGGAGTCGTTTTAAGACAAAACTCCTAAAATATTTATCCGCTTTACTTTTTCCATTTCTCATCTGTGATTCACTCTCTGATTAGTTCGAAGGAAGTACAATTTAGCTCCTGTCTGTTTTCTTGAGAAAGACTTTAAGAGAAAGTTTAGCTCATAATCTCACACAATGTTTCCTGCCGTACTAAATTACTGTTTGTTGTAAAGTTAACTGACCACATTCCTTAACTCTTCAAGGACTGAAACCTGAAACAAATCTAAATCCTTATTTTTCCGCAAAATGTTGTCATTTAAGAAAAAACGTCAGACAAAGAACAGCCTAATACAGTAAATGTTACATTTAATGGCTGCTGTATTCATACAGTACTAACACACATATGCACACACAGAAGATGATATGTTTGGTCATTGCTGCACATGCACACAAAGCAATATTTAATATTACATGTGTCGTCTTTTTAATAAATATTTTATTTATTCAAACTAAGAAAGTGAATGTTCAATTCATAATTCTGCCCAGGTTTGATACTCATATAACTGCTGTGGTACGAAACATCAGATATTCCTCATGTCCAATCTCTTCTTATGAATAACTTTCAAGTCAAACCGGGACTAATTGTGCAGAATAAGAGAACACAGTTCTGACAGTAAAAACTCCCTTTATTTCTCTATTTAATCCCCTGCTACACTTATATACTTATCGTTTTACTAGTGCTTGGACACCATCAAAGTCGAAAGTGAATAACTTGAGACGTGCCATAAATTCCCTTTTATGACTTCACCAGAAATGCTTTGATATGACCTTTAGTGCTTTTGTTGACCCTCCCACACACACATACCATAATGTTAACCAACCACTGGATATGGGTTATGGAATGTGGTTGGTTAACACTATGGTGTGTGAGTGGGGGAGGGGGGGGGCATATCAGGGTGAAGAACATCAAAGCATATCAAAACAAAAACACACAAAGCCTCTAATCTCCATTCTAATTATTTAACAGCTAAATTTAATACGAATGATGATGATGATGATGATAATGACATTCTGCCAGAAAAAAAACAGATCAGGTTAAATATCCTGCTGGGATCAAATGCCAATGCATGCTTAAAGCAAACACTATAACGCTTATTACTAAAGATTGAAATAGAAATTACATCAGTTCGACGATTAAATAAATCTCTCCTCTTCATACATTTACACTATATGGTTGACAATATTTTTTTCTCACCAATTATTTAGTTCATTGTGCCTGAATTAAATCTTTCTGGATTTGATTTTATTATTATAGTCACTACAGAAATTAAACTATAAATAAAAAAAGGACACCATACGGCCGAAAGTAAATGTTCATTATGTGTGTGTGTGTGTGTGTTTTTTTTTTCACAATAATTCCACAAAGTTGGAAACACACAGTTGTACAGTATAGAATGCCTTTGTACTGTATGCTCTAAATCCCTCCTACTTTCATCTTCACAGACACACACACACACACACAGACAAACACACACACTTTCTCTCTGCTCTTCACAGAAACACTGCTCTGTTGCGATTCTTTTCAAAGTAAAGTGCAGGTTAATTTGTTTTAGTTTTACTTTACTGTGATTATAGTGTGTCGCTCAATCGAGTGTTAGAGAGATTTCTTGTTTATATTTCTGATTAAAAAAAATTTCGTTGAGCGCGCGTGTGAAAAGAGTGGAGGAAGGGGGAAAGGGGAGCTTACTTAGATTCACACACACACACACACACACACACAGACATACACAGCGCCTTCGAGCACAAACGGAAACACTTATCTGTCTGAATTTATTTTTATTTTAAAGTGCAGGTTAATTTGTTTTAGTTTTACTTTATATTTTGTGTTAATTATTTTTACTATTTGTATTATGTTATTTTTAAATTCGATTTGGTTTACAAGTGGTTTATTTGGTTTAGAGCGAATTATTCTCCTAATCCAAGGTATATAGTTTATAATTTATTGTAACTGTATCCTCTTTATTATTTTATTTATCTTATGTTTTATGTTTCTTGAAACGGTTGATTTTTGATCTGGCATCTGTCATATGTCATGTGGCACCAGCACTGTACAAAACAGGTTAGATTAAATTACTAAAACAATCTTCATGTTAGAATGAAACCATCGCCAGTCACCACATGCATCCCAAGCAGACCACACGGGTCTCCATGTGACAAAATCACCAAATAGAAGTGGGGCACCAGGATGAGTAAGACAGGTTAAGAGGTCAGACAGGGTCTGAATCACTGGGTTATGGTTAAGAGCGGCATGTGTAAAGAGAAGAGAAGAAAAAAATAACACGCATAGTTTTACTCAAGTAATAATGAAAGAACCTACAACATACATTATGTCCACCAGGGGGTTGATATTCACCTACTCTTTTTTTTTTTCTTTTGTTTTGTCCAGCCACATAAACTGGTGTTTTAAGAACAAAACACTACAGGGGGAGTGTACACGGAAGTTAAAAAATACCAAACTAACTAAACTGAGCTAACCTGAACTAAGCTTAATTTGCCTTCAATAAATTCATCCCTGAATGAAATAGTTTCTTTAAATAAATAGGTAAGACCATTAAAAAAGTGTTCCACCTCTATGTCAGTTTTTTTTCTCCATAAAAATGTAACCAACAGAATATCAGGATTACCCCTGGTCGTCACTGCAGACCTCTTTAAGTGCTTTTTAAACTTGGTGTTCTGGGACTCATCTCACAACAAGCAGGGTGTCTCCGCAAGTCTCTGACACACAGATTAGGCTAATTGACATTCCTTACTTACCCATAGTGTGTAAATGAGCATTCGAGTGTGTGCACGTGTGTCTGCCCTGAAATAAATTGGCAGCCGGTCCAGGATGTACCTCGTCTCAAGTCTCCTGGAATAGGCTTCAGGCCCCCTGCGACCCTGTATCTGTGTCGTTAACTGTTGTTGTTCCTGTTCATATACTTGTGTCATGGCTATTGCTATTTTAGTTTTTCCTGTATAGTTATTTGGTTCCTTTTTTAGTTTTGTTTTGTTTACTACATTTATTAAAAATCTTAACTTCTGCATTTATAATTTTAATCCCCTAGACAATTAATTATTAACAAGATAAATAAAAAAAACATTTTCAACCATTTCCTTTATCGGATAGCATGCGCCATGTTTTCTGTAACAAGCAGGATTACATTCAATTTGCTGAGATTTTTTTCTATAGATCTTGTCATTTTTATTAAAAAATAATAGTTTTAAAAGTAATGAACAATTAGCTGGTGAAATTTTAGACGATGACAGAGGTGTGACTGAGGTTTGAAAAGAAGATGAAAGCCTACAGTATTTTAAGAACAGCACTTAAAAAAAAAGCATTTTGAAATACACTTGACCACTTTACGTTTTATACACACACACACACACACACTTGGGGATGATGTCATATTACAGGTTATTGTTGCATATGCGCATTAATGGCATTCTGGGCCCTGTAGTGTAATCAGATAACAGATAATATCCAATGTACTTGGACACAAAAAGTAAATGTTCAATCTCTTTTTCAAAGTGTGTAATCCTGCATGAAGAACATGTTCACACATTTCTCTGGTGGGTTTGATGTAAAATAGGTCGCCACTGATTTTAAGGATAATTCTTGGGAAAAGCCCACATTTCTAAGTGTTCCTAGAATTGGATCACTGAAAGTACCTCTTTGCACTAAGAATATTTATGAATACAACTGACCTATAAGTAATGCGTTTCAGTTTCAGTTTTAGGAAATTCTGTGTAATAAAACACCGTCACAGCCACAGATATATAGTACAGACCAGCAAAAATGCTTTCACTCCTAAACCTGGACAACTGCTGAGTAAGTAATAAAAATAAAATTCTATGCAGTGCGTACTGTACATTTATCTTGTTGAACAGTTTTTTTTTTTTTTTTTGCTTGAGTTGTTTTAGCGATATTTATTTGAACTTATTTTCAATATAACTTTTGCTAATTCCCTCACTGATTAGCTGTTATGAATGGAATCAAAGTAATAAGATACTTTTAGATCTTGGTGGTAATGGGAAATATTATTATCTTGTTATACTTTACTATTAAAAAAAAGATATAACATTTTTAATGTTAAAGCTATTTTGGTAACGTTAAAAGATTAGCAATTTGTTGTAGGTTTATTTAACTTGACTGAGTATTATTCTGCGTAATATGGTACAAAGCATTATAAAGAAGATTAGTAAAAATTGTCTCCCTTTCTAGCTTTGGCATTAAGCTGTAGGTCTGATATTTCATTACTTATGTTTCATTAGTTACCATCATGTAGCCTTAATTATCCACCTGAAAAAATATACAAAAATATGTTAATGTGGTGCCATATTATTTCCGTGTACTAAGCATTAGAGATGAGATACTTGGATCAGTTAATGGATCCGACTCCTTCTGAATCACTCACTAAACGGATCCGGGTCTCTTAAGTCCTTTGAGTCATCTTGAGTCAGCAGAGATTCTGACTGCATTTTCCTATGGTCCCTCCACTAGAGGGCGCTCACCGAATCCCTAGTATCCATCGAATCCTTGGACTCATGGACACACTGAGTCCAAGGATCCGGCTGTTTCACTCCGTGCTACGAGACTGGCAGATCCGCTGAGTCCCACGATTTAGATAAATCAGCAAGGACACGTATAGTATTATAACTCTTTTTTGTTTCTGACAATAAAATGTAAATGACAGAAAAAAAATTAATGTGAAATATTTATTTGTTTGACATATGCAGATTAAAATAAGTTTAGACAACAACAAATATAACAAATTAATAGAATACTTATAAATATATCAGCGGTATCTGATATTTTTATTTTTATGGGTTAAAAACGGATAGACTATCTGGAATAGTTCATTTTAAAAAGTTAGATAGTTAAAAAAAAATGCCCAGGTGGTAAAGCCGGGATTTGAGCTTAAGTTTTCATGCATATAATACAGTCATTGTATACATTGAGCTAAAGCATCAAATCTTTAGCACCATTAGTATTACCATTCTGGTGAAGATGTGTTGTGTTGGAAACCGGCCTGATATCACATCTCATAAATGCTAGAGCCGTTTTTTCATCCCAGTTTGTCATAATACACATCTAGATCACGCTAACATGTAACGAATATGTTTGGTGTTAATAAAATCAGATTATAGGGCACTGCGTCCAATCACACAACATTGTAAAAGTCAAAGAACTGTATGGCGTTCTATTCCTGCCACAATTCTGAGCACGCGGTTTGACATTTTGAGAGCAGACAATGCACTCTATGCGCGTGCAATGTCTCCACTGCGCGCTCAACAGCTCGTTTCTGCGCGTGCAGTTTCTCCCCTGCTCGCTCAACATGTTCTCCGCGCACGCGCGACTTCTCGATTCTGTGCGCGCTCGACTCTGTCTGCACGCGCGTGCAACATTTATTTTCTGTGCACGCCCGACTCTGCCTGCACGCTCGCTCAACTTTGTCCAGTGTTACAAAACTGCCACAAAACCAGCCAATCACAGACTTCCACACACTACTTCTGATTGGCTGTTTCTCCTCCAATCAAGTGGCACTACTATCGACCGCTTAGTCGAGCGCGCACAGAAAATAAATGTTGCTTTGAAACCCTCAAACAAAAGGTAAGGGCACAAAATTGATGAAACCTTCAAAGAAAGGAAAAGAAAAGTAAAAGACCAGAAAAATTGTCGGTAATACTGTACATGCTGATATACATAAATTAGAATATCATCAAAAATTTACGCAGTGGTAAAGTGCTCGCCCTATCATCCAGAAATCGCTGGTTCTAAATTAGGGCAGAAAAAAATTGCTCCCCCACTCAAAAAAAAACTTGATTTATTTCAGTAATTTAAATTAAAAAGTGAAACTTGTATATCAAATTGATTTCTTAAACACATACTGATATATTTAAAGAATTTATGTCTGTAATGTCTGTATTATTATTATTATTATTATATTATTGGGCCAGGGGTAGCTCAGTGGTTAGGGCATTGGACTACGGTTCGGAAGATCCCAGGTTCAAACCCCACAACCACCAAGTTGCCACTGAGCAAGGCCCTTAACCCTCAACTGCTCAGATGTAAGTCGCTCTGGATAAGAGCGTCTGCCAAATGCCTAAATGTAAATGTATTATGAGGAGGCGAACGCAGATGCAGGTTTAAACACAAAACGGGTTTAAAGGAAACAATAATGACTGTTGACTCCCCAGGCTGGATCTGCAGGCGGGCTAGTAGAAACAAAAAAGGAAGCTCAAAGAAAATAACCACTCAACCTCGAGGCAAACACAGAGGGCTGAGACTCTCTCAGCCTTGACCTTGACCTTGTTGGGGGTCTTCCAAAAACACAACGTGCCCTGACACTGTTCAGTCCTGGGGGAGAATATACACAAACAGATGCGACAATGTCTTTTAATTTTAAAGAATTTTTATTCTTTTAATTAGAATTTTGTCAAAAAGTTGATTTATTTCAGTAATTAAATAAAAAAAAATTAAACTCATAAATTTATTACACACAGACTGATATATTTAAAGTGTTTATTTCTTTTAATTTTGATGATTATGACTTACAGCTAGTGAAAACCCAAAATTCAGTATGTCAGAAAATTGGAATATTAACTAAGACCAAAAAATTTACATAGAAATGTTGGACTACTGAAAAGTATGAACATGTACAGCAGTCAATACTTGGTCGGGGCTCCCTTTGCATGAGTTACTGCAGCAATGCGGCGTGGCATGGAGGTGATCAATCTGTGGAATTGCTGAGGAAGCCCAGGTTGCTCTGATAGCGGCCTTCAGCTTGAAAATATGAAATATATTATATATCATGAAATATATGTGTAAACACTTCAAATATATCAGTTTGTGTGTAATGAATTTATGAGTTTCACTTTTTGAATTGAATTACTGAAATAAATCTACTTTTTGATAATATTCTAATTTATTAAAATCCACCTGTAGCTTGTGAATCCTGTTAAACACAAAAAAATTATAAAAATCTATCACTTTTTTCCTAAATGTGTTTGAACCTTAGATGGAACTGTCTACAAAGACTTTAGCAGAGGGCTGTTTTGGGAAAGTTTATAAGCAAAAGCTTGGAGATAAGTGGGCTGCGCTAAAGAAAGTGCCTGTGCCTGCCATCAGTGTGAAAGAACTTGACAGAGAGTGCCAAGTTTATAAGTGAGTACAATTATGATCCCTTACACAGGTGTTTTGTTGCTTAATTAAAATATACATTATAAATATACATTCACATTATACATTATGTGACTGTGACCAGACCTAACTGTTATCTCCCCTCTTCTGTTCTCTCTCCCCCTCTCTCTCTTTCCCTCTCTCTGTCGAGCTACACATGTCGTTCCTGAGCTGCCAGTGATCCA
>JAQMYJ010000019.1:1554108-1597054 GCA_030014305.1 Clarias laeviceps | reverse complement strand
CATTCAAGTGAAAATGAGCCGTGAAAGTGAGGCTGAAAATGAGCTTCCCCTATTTGACAGACCAGTAGCCGCCACTGTTTTGCACCAAACATACCTTTTGGAATTATGGCCAATAATTGGTTTTATCAGACTATAACACATTTTTCCACATGCTTTTGAAAGATTTCAAATGTGCTTTTGCAAACTTTAACCATGCTTGGATTTTTTTCTTCGCCCTAACCTATAGCCCAGGCATATGAAGAATACAGGAGATTATTGTCGTATTACACCCCGTACTTGCCAGAAATTCCTGCAGCTCCTTTAATGTTGCTGTAGGCCTCTTGGCAGCCTCCTTGACCAGGCTTTTCATCAATTTTCAAGGAACGTCCAGTTCTGGGTAATGTCACTGTTGGGCCATATTTTCTCCATTTGATGATGTCTTCCTTCTGTTCTATGGTATATCTAATGCCTTGGAATTTTTTTTTTGATAACTGATGTCTTTTAACAACAAAATCTCTCTCATGCTTTGGAATCTCTCTGCGGACCATGGCAGGTTATTGGTCACATTAAAGGTGGAAAAAAGCGAAAATTATTTATCTTGGTATACCCTGGCATTTTAACAGGGGTCTGTAGACTTTTTAGATCCACTGCAGGTACACTTCTTCAAGATCAACTAATTATATGAAATTCTGTAGTAACACCTGGCTACTAATTACTCTCTTAATGACTGTTGAAGTAGGGACGTTGTACTTATGGTTGTACTTATTTTTCCCACCTGGTCTACAATTTTCTTTTTTTTTTTTTTCTTTTTTGGAGGGGGCTGTAGGGCGAGTGACTACATAATGAACTCTGGTGTGTTTTTTGCACACGTGTAAGGTTATTTATTTGTTTGTAGAAGTTGCCAATAAATAAAAAACACAGAACGAAGGAGGGTGTATATTAAATTATCTTCATCTTCATCATCTACTTTATTAAGTAGACGCATTAAGGGACGCAGGGGGTACGCAGAGGTAACTCACCAAACAAACATGGGGAGAACATGCAAACTCCATCGAACCTTCATACCTGGAAGTGCGAGGCCACAGTGCTAACTACTACACCACCGTGTCTCCATTAATTTTAATGAATATTTTAAAAATATTTTTTAAGTACTCAAATATTGTAATATTGATGATTTGTGTTTTCTTTCAGTGAATTAGAACAAAGTTTTTGCTTTTATGTAAATAGTTTAATTTTTTTTAATATTGATAAATTTTAATATTGTTGGAATAATACAACAATAAATAATCTTCGATCTTGATAACTTGTCACAGTTTTGGAGCCTCTTGTAAATAAATGATAGGAAAACATGAATATTAATGAATTAATCCTGTAATGGTGCAAAACAGAATCAAAGTGCTGTAACTCCTACATTTGATTAGACAGTAATGCGAGCTGTAACTTTCAGACATGAAAGGGGACAGGACTATATTTAGTATTGTTAATAAATTTTATATTGTGTGGACTCACTGATAACATAATTAGGAACGCCTGCTTATTCATGAAAATATCCTATCAGCCCGTCATGTGGCTGCAGCACAATCCATCGAGGTATGCAGTTACAAGTCGGTAGCCTCAGCTAATGTTCACATCAGACATCAGAATAAGGATAAAATATGATTTCAGTGATTTTACTGGTGCCACACAGGCTGATTTGAGTATTTAAGAAAATCATCTAGAATTTTAACATAAATCTCTCTCTGCACAGAAGGAAGAAAAAAACATCCAGTGAGCAGCAGAAGTTCTACAGATGAGGGCCAGATTGGTTTAAGCTGACATGAAGGTACTGTAATTGAAAACATTACTCTTTACAACCTAAGTATTGAAATCCCAAAGGAATTCGATGGTTTATGGATGGAAAAATAGAAATATGTTATTTAAACAATGTCACATTCAAGTTTGTTCCATTATGCTGAATATCAGTATGTCTGTAGGAATGAGGGCTCAGCCAGAGTCCTGAAGATCTCACAGTTGTGCTGATAATCAGCACAACAGCATGACCTCAAGTGTGGTATTGCTTTCAAACAACAGTTCCACAAACACCATTTATTACCAGTACTATGTAGCCAAAAGGTGAGAAAAATAAACCATGGAGGAGTAGAGCCAGTTTCATCATGGTGCTTGATGGATTTTGCAAATGCACTTGACAATACTGTTCTTGCAAGAACTGCTCTAGAACTGCTGATCTTTGTGTGTTAAAATAACAACGGGCTGTTACTTAGTTAACTAATGCCTTATCTCTAGCATTGTTCTGGAATGTACAAAAAATAACACACTAAACAAAAAACGTTGAATTCGAAGGTGTAACCAAACTTTTTACTGGTACTGTACCAAATGTGTAACCAGACAAACTAAATTCGATTTCATTGTCTTCTTCAATTTGTCCTAAGGGCATACAAACTTTTGCACTCTGTCTGTATATTGATCTTAGTGAATCTGCTCGGCAAACAATCCTCTACTATCCCAACCATCAGTCAATGTTATTGATTGATTAATCTGCTTACACAGAGATGCATCTTAAGTGCTAGTTTAGCTGCATCAGAGATTCATAATTTAACATTATTCTTTATGGGACAGAAAATTCAGTTCATTGAGGGCGGAGACCATTATGACATATCCTCATGCCAATCAGAAGACCAAGAACATCACCACGTTTCTCTCGCTAAGTAATGTTGATGGGAATTAAAGCTCTTTTCAGTTAGTCAGGTCATTCGATTCAGCTCAATGATACGAGTCGACTCTTTGGGTTCATAATGTTGTTGTTTTTTTCTCCAAAAAGGACAAATGATTGTTTTGGGTTTTTTTTTTTTTTTTTTGGCAAATTGAAATTGTTTAATGAACTCTAACTCTACTTTCTAATAAACCAAATAACATTGCATTTTAGATAATCTGTAAACCGATCCTCTTCAACATAACAATTGAGAGTTAAATACACACCATCATTTACACTAATGAAGAAAGTTGCACTGCAACATTACACTGCATTGCATATATCTAAAAAATGTATAAGAGTCGGCCTTTTAACCTTAACCAAAAGGACTCGACTCAAAGACCCGGCTCATTTGCAAACGACAAATCACTAGACTCCTAAGCATCTCTGATGAGTAGGAAGAAAGAGAAAGGATGATCTAATGACTGAGGCAAAGCAATGAGGTCATCGCCACCTGACTCATACTCCCAAAAGAGCTGTGTTTCCACTCAGCACATGATCCTACCTCTGTGTGCTGTGTGCGGAAAAAAGGGCTGCACTTAATTTAGAGTTACATCAATAAGCAGATATTACATAGTACTAATTAAAGAACACTGATTTTATGTATTTATTTACATAGGTTTAGGTGCTTTTTTGGATTTAGAATCAAACAATAACATAAATTAAGAATAAGATTATTTACAATTATTTACAATTTATATTTTCTTGTTTTTTTTAAATGAGTAAACTGTACATATAAAGGTGTAAATAACCTGTGTAGCGTGGGCGTGGTTAAAATTATGGAGGGGTTTGGATTATTTAGGGTCCCCACAATTTGTATTCATGTAAATAATTACTATCTATTAATGTCATTTTGTGTATTTGATTTTAACACTATTTTGTTCCTAGGTTTGATTTCAAAAGCAACCAAGAAGCATATTTTTTGATTATTATTATTATTGGCACCCTAAACTATAGTGCGCGCCTACTCATACAAAGCTTTCTGATTAAATGACACTAAAAAATATTACAACATTACCACTCTATTAGCGTGAGCCCACATTCATTAATTTTTTACACCGTTTATCTTGTACAGGGTCATGGGATGTCCTTAGACCATCCCAGGAGACTTTGGGCACGAGGTGGGGTACAATCCATCCATGGAGGCCAATCCATCGCAGGGCACACACACATACACACACACACACACACACACACACACACACTCATTGAGCTGCAATTAGCCAGTTCTGCATGTCTTAGGACTTGGGAGGAAACCAGAGTACCCGAAGGAAACACATCAAGTATGGGGAGATCATGAAAACTCCACGCACACAGGCTCGTGGTGGGAATCGAACCCTCAACCCTGGAGGTGAGAGGTCTAAAAGGTAAAAAATACCTGATAATGTGGTTCAAATTCCTTAATAACTCATAACCATGCTGTAACACATCTGTGCAAGTACTGTATAGCTTTAATAACAAATAATAATCTGCACTTAAATATAAATCAGCTCTAACATTTATGACTGATTAGAACACAATTGAAATGTATAAATGTAACTGTTTTTTTTTGCAAGCTAATGAGACTAATTATTCAATTAATCATTTCTTGATGTGTACATTTATTTAGTTTTTTTTAATCTAAGATATGCTGTTTATACATGTATATGCAAGTGAAAATAAAATTATATATATATATATATATATAATTCTAAAGATCTTTGTATTGCTAATAGAATTGCTTGTAGAATATGAAACAATGAACCATAATAGCGGCACTTATTTACCAGCTAAATTGTGTGTATTTACAGTCTTCTGTATTTTCATGTTTACTAGCATTACAGCAGTCTCTAGGGGACATACAAATGTGTTGCATCATTAATACTTTATTGTCAGAATCCAGTCCTGATGCATTCTGGATGTATTTACTCTTGTTACTGAAATCATGTCAGGGTGTAAAGGAGGTGCCATGAACTGATGCCAGTCTGAAGCTTACAATTTCTTAGGACAATGGACATGCAATTAATTGCATTTTTTGAATGAAGAAACAGTGTTCATGCTGGAAGAAGGAAATATCCATACTCTGTCCTCTCTAACAGGATTTTAACTTGACAGTATTCTCAAACTCTGACCTACTGAACCAGCATGAAGATTACAAAGCACTCAGTTATATAACGGTACAGTTTTAAGTATGTTTGATGGATAAAGGACTTCTTCACTAATGAATGGCTCTAAAATGGCAAAGCAATTAATTCATGAATTTTATAGTTCAAAAATTTATAAGGCATTATGAAACAACCAACCTTCCCATTGATTGATTGATTGATTGATTGATTGATTCCCATCCTCCTTGTGCTATTATTATTATTATTGTTATTATATTGGTAATAATTCTACCATAATAAACAGCAAGCCATCGGATGACTGGATGTCCTGGTCACGTGACTTCCCATCCCAAGGCTGGTGTATTCATACACACTCTCCAACAGATGATGTCATATTAGGTCATCGCTGCATATGCACACTGAGCTCTGGCTGAGCTTGAAGGATTAATCACCTGTGACGTAATCATCTCACAGACAATAGTCAATATTGCTTGAAGCCCTCTAACATATCGCTGACCAATTAGGAAACGTGACTGGACTCACCAACAGACGAAAAAAAAAAAAAGATAGAAGGATTTGAACAAAAGAGCGAGACACACGAACACACATACATACACGTACACGCAGGCTGGAGAGAGGGGGAAACACTATCCGTGATCCATAGCTGATATTGATTTGGGCCTTGAGTTCCCAGTGGACACCATTAGCGAAGGCAGATGACCTTTTGGACAGTTGGACCGTCACTTAGACGTTGCACCTCGTCCAGCATGACGGAGCTCCCCTCTGTAACGCGCATTAAAGGATTGCTAATCAGTTAGTCAGTCCTACAGAATATTGACAGTAGGTTGCTTGTTTTAGATCAGCACTCTTTTTATAAATCTGACCGCTGGCATCCAATACTAAATTAAATGTTGTTTTTAAAATTTCAAGACTCAGTGTAACCCTTAATCTAGCACAGAACCACATTTGGCAAGTGTGCCAGTACTTCAAGAAAAAAATTAATCATAAAAAAAAAAAAAATTCTGAAATTAAGTAGTCCATGTATTATTTTTTTTTTCGCATTTTTAGTGAATTTAACTTTAGTAGTGGTACTTTTTATACGCACAGTTTTGGGAACATTTTCAACCCTAGCTAGGGAAGGAACCATATATGGTGATGATTAGTAACATAAAAATGACAACAATACATTTTTTATCATTGTAAATATTATCTATCATTTGTACAAAAACAAATTTGTGGGGGTAAAATTTTGTATTTCAATGAATGTGCTATAAAAGTTTTAGGATTAATGCAAAGAAATCATCAAAATCATGTTTTGATGCATTAGTACCACAATGGAATTAAAATAAAACAAGGACAAGGTTTAATTTGAGACCATTCCCTACATTATTTCATCCTTAGTATACTATAATAAAGCAAAAACATTTTAACATGGCAGATTGCAAAGGTACCTGATTGGGCGTGGCTCCCAGTGCAAGTGGAAGAAGGTTTGAGTTACATGGAAAGAACATTATGCAACTCTTCAGGATTGTAATTTTTTTTTATGCATTAATTCAGTCTTGCAGGTCAGTTTAAGTCTGTTTAAGAGATGATGCAAAGCCTCATCACTCTTCCCCATCCTCTACAGAGAGACATAATTTTGTAATATCAATTAAATTCATTATCCATAACTTTTAAAAATGGAAATTGAACGCTGCCTAAATTTGGCTGGCTGGTTGAATTTTTTTTTTTTTTTTTTTTTTAATCATTTGGGTGTAGCCAGAATTTTGATGCCTGTCAAGATAAGATTAATTTTAGCTTTCATCTCTGTGGGTTTTCAAAATGGGTTTTAGGGCATTTCCAAAATGAATTTTATGACATTTGGGGAAAGGGAACTAATTAATATGCTAAAGAGGCTTTTTCTTGAGTTCAATGCATACTTCATTGTAACAATGTTTAATACTAAAGTCATCCCACTTTCTCTCGCTCTCGCTCTCTCTGTCACTCAATTATTCTCTACACCACCGTACAGGGTCGTAGGAGGCCTGTAGTATATCCTAGGGAACCAGGCAGGGTACACCCTGAACACAGTGCCAATCCATCACCGGGCACAAGCATGCACACACTCACTCACACACTACAAAGAATTTGAAAACACCTGGTAGCCTAATCTGTATGTATTTTGACAGCTGGAGGAAACCAGAGCACCCAGAGCAAACGCACCAAGCACAGGGAGAACAGGGAAAAGAAAGGCGGGAATCAAACCCTCAACCCTGGAGGTGCAAGATCACAGTGCTCAAATGTCAAGTTAGTTCAAACTATACAACAACAGCACTGCTGAAAATCTAGATTCTGATTTTTGAAAAGATGTTGATTAATGTTGTGTAATTTATATAGTATAAGTACAGTAGATTATCTGCAGATCACAGGTTTATATCAATACACACATCCCTTGATGAATTATTGTTTCTAATGACGGCTCATTCACAGGGATTTGTATAGATTTATTTATTTGTTTGTTTGTTTGTTTGAAATTGTAAAATCCATAAGGGAGAAAACAAGAAAGTCTGGAGAGAGAACTAATATTTCCAGCTGCTATAATGTAAGAAATAACAGCAGCTATCTTTTTACACAGACATTCCACAATTTTAAGTGTAACTAAATTTATTTGAAAAAAAATATGAAGTGTGGTTTCTTAATTAATAATAAAATCCAATCACTGGTAAATTATTATCATATACGGTTAAAAAAAAAAAAAAAAAAAAATTCTGAATGCGCTGTAATTGGAACATCATCATCTTCAGGGTTTTAACTCATACCAGACCATCACTGAATATGCGTCTAGACAGCATGCAACATCATGTCTTATCCCTTGCACATTGCATATACTAACAACATACTGAAATTTCCCTTTGATTTCTCAGTGTGTGTGTGTGTGTGTGTGTGTGTGTGTGTGTAAGGGGTGTTCCGCAGTTTATGTTTTTTTCCAAACAAGTGTGGGCTTTTGTAAAAAGAAAACATTGTTATAGGGTTCAACATAAAACCCTTAAGTGTGACACTTTTTTTGCCCCGGTCGTGGAGCACAGCACTCTCACATTGTGCATTTTGGTGTGTTCCCTTCTTCAGGTAATCACTAAACACCAAAAACCCTCGTACTCCAGGATCAGTATTAATTTTTCTACAATAGGTTTGGCCCTCTTAGTTCCAGGGAAGGGAAATTGCAATTCTACAGCATACAAAGACATTCTGTACAAGTGAGTGCTTCCAACTTTGCTGCAACAGTTTGAGGAAGAAGCACATATCAGTGTGATGGTCCTGTGTCCGCATACTTTTTCTCCAGTGTAAAAGCATGATGACGACGATGATGATGATGATGATGATGATGATATTGTACACCATTGTGGAAAATAAAAAGTTATGAAAAGTTATTTGGATAGAGAAGAGAAGATTACAGTTGAGTACAGTTGTACAGAGTCTTTTAAGCCCAAAAGATACAAACAGGGGAACTCCTTGGGGTGCTGGATAAACTGTGATAATAATGATGATGATTACTATTTAATGCAGATTCACACAGCTTTATAAAAAAATGCCTTCGTTTCAATATTGTAACTTGTAGCTGTTACATTTCATCAGTTCAAGCAGATGTTAACTGCTGTGCAGTGTTAGAATATTATATAATATCACTACTGCATTATAAGCTCATTACTGTGCTGTAAAGACATTGCTGTATCACGTGTCTGCTAGAAAGGATTTATTCACTCACTCATCGTCTATACCGCTCGCCGCACGAGGCCTGGAGCTTGTCCCAGGAAACTTAGGGCACGAGGCAGGGTACAGTACACACTGGATGGGGTGCCAATCCATCACGGGTCACACACTCTCACACGTACACATACTACTAATTTAGAATTTCTATCTGAATATAATTATATCTGTCGCTTCTGTGGCAGTTATTTACAGTGTCAGGTTGCCAGCTCGATGCCCGATTCAAGTGGCTAAAGCTGTGGCTTACTGATTAGGAGGTCGGGGGTTCAAGCCACAGCATCGCCACTGTTGAGCCCTTTAGCAAGGCCCTTAACCCTCTCTGCTCCAGGGGCGCTGTAACCTGGCTGACCCTGCGCTCTGACCCCAGCTTCCTAACTGGGATATGCAAAAAAAATAATAATTCACTGTGCTGTAAGGTCGATGTGACAAATAATTGAATATTATTATTATCTGAGCACTTGGGGAGGACACCAAGCACATGCAAACCCCCAGAAAAGATTTTAATTTAAAATGTACAAATAAATCAAGTCTTTAAGATAAACAGATGTAGATTCTCACCACTGGACTCCATGAGTCATATTATTATGACTTGCTCAAGGGTCCAACGGTGGCAACCCGGCAGCGTTGGGGCTCGAAGCAGAGAACTCCTGGTCAGCAGTCCAACACCTTATCCATCAAGCTACCCCTTTACATTTTTTCTGGAGTTTGCATGTGCTTGGTGGGTTTCCTCCAGGTACTCCGGTTTCCTTTGCACATGCAAACTCCAGAACAGATTTAAACTGAAAATGTTTTTCTAGGCACAAATAAATCAAGTCTTTAAGAAAAACAGATATAGTTTCTCACCACTGGACTCCATGAGTCATATGATTATTATTAATAATAATAATAATAATAATTAATCTTTGGCATTGGGCGTGGTCATGACCATGGACAAGGTCTTTGTTCAAGCTAAGACTAAATGCTCTTTCAGATGTTTGCTCTTTCAGGGGGGGAATAAATAAATAAATAAATTACAAAAAAAAGAAACAAGAAAAGGCACAAGTCGGTTCTGCGGCGCAGGTTCCGCAACGTCTGTCTGACAACCTCCCTCCCTCCCTCCCTCTCTCTGTCTCTCCTTCCTTCCTTCCTTCCTTTCCCCTCTCTCTCTCTCTCTCTCTCTCCTTCTTCACTGGAGACCATGAGACCATGACATCTCTCCGGTGTGTAGCGCTAAAATCAAACCCGGCACGGTGGCCACGTCCCAGAATGCATCCTCCCTTATTGAGTAACATGGTGAAGTTGTGCGCAAACACTTGGAATTTTGTGCATTTTTTATTTATTTTTTGGTCTACAGGTGCCGATGCATGTTTTAATGTACTGTCTTGTACGTGGTTTGGGACGCTTTCATGGTCACTCTGCAACACGGACAGACAGTAAAAGGTGGGAGGAGCCCCCTCCCCCCCACCCCAAAAAAAAAAAATAATATCAGCTCCTTTATTTGTTCGAGTGTCGGATGCGTGTGAGGCGTGGCCGCCTTAAATCAAAAGGTTTATAAAAGAAAAAAAAATGGCTGAGAGACACGTTGAACGCGACGCGTGGCTCCATGCAGTCTGTGCGTTATGAGAAGAGACGCGCAAAACCCGCTCCACATACGGATAACCATAACAATGCATTAAAAAAAAAAAAAAAAAGGAGGGACCAAGAGTGTCTTCGACAAAGCACGTGTTCGGTGTAGTGTAGCGTCTCTCTGGCTGCTCAGGCGCGCAGCTCGGTAACGGAATGCCGTTAGGACGCGGCGGTCTGCGCAGAAGGCGGCCCCCGCTCGAGCTCCGCAGGGAGCGGACGCTGTGAACCAGACGGGGCGGAGCCACACACACACAGCCACGCCCAATCCGGCGCAGACGGTCTAGGATCGAATGTTGCCAGATTGATGAGGTGGAAGAGTTTTGGCAGGTACGAGCTAATTTGGCAGCCAGTATTCTTGGGTCTGAGTTTGGAATGAAGGAAAATTTGGCTGGGTGTTTGGCTTTCCAGGTTTAGCAGGTGTGTGTATGTGTGTGTACTCTGCAGAACTCCAACTTGCTAGGATAGGAGTTGTTGAGACTACAAACAAAAAGTGTAATCAATTATTGCTTCCCTAAAAATTTCAACTCACTAATTTCATCCGTTTTTTGAGAGATTATTTTATATGAGCCCCAAAAATGGCAATTTTTCAGCATTATACTGTACTGTCTAGCTTCAAACAATAATCATTTAAAATGCAAATTATTCGTATTTCTTTATGAGGATTGATAAAAAATTGCTTAAATAGTTTTTTGTTAAAAAGCTTTAAAAAAAAATTCTGTAGTGTCCGTAACCATGTCAGATTCATGTTGCAATATCTTAACAGTTTTGCATTTTAAAATAATACACTTTTTCAGGTTTATTTCACTTTTCATGTGAAATCTAAATTGGCCGAGTTTCATCTGAATGACAATTAAGATCACTGAAAGATTTGAGCGGAAAAAAAAAAAAAAAAAAGTTACATACACTACATGAAGGGGCATGGAATTTATTGCAAATGTGTTTATTTTAACTGATAAAAATATTAATGTGTATGCATACTTACAAAAAAATGAATCTGGAGATAACAAGTATTAAGTATAATGAAAAATAGTGTTATATGATCCTATCTGAAAATTAAAATTTTCACCTAGGTGAGACACTTTTTTAGCACAGATACCATGTTTTGGCTATAGATATGTTTGTTACCTAAAGTTGTTTATTAGTTAGTATTTAATACATCTTATAAGAGTGTCTTGCAGACTACTACTCCTACTACGATAAACATCACTATTACTATTAATACTACTACTACAGTACATCGACCGCAATTAGACTTTGACTTTAGACTTTACAATAACTCTGCTCTGTGTCAGGAACGGGATCCCTTTGTCTGACATCACAGTAAATAGGTATCTATACATTCAGTGTTCATTGCACTATGGTCACTTTCTTCATTAATTTCATCCTCTTTTTTTTATTAATGTTTCAGCTTGCTGGTTCATTCCTTCTATTACTATTTCAACTTGCTGGTGTACTTTATGTACAGTTCTTGTTCCTGCCTGTATATACAATCATCATGCACACGTACAAAGAAACAGTATATTCATATTATTTGACACAATTTTTACCTCATTAATGCATCTTAAATTGTAAACAGTGTATCTTTTTTTTTACTTTATCTTTTTCCCTTACTGCAATTCTTGCTTATTGCTAACTTGTGGTATAATATGTGAACTGGCTGCTGTAACAATACAATTTCCCTAGCTAGCTTACTCTCACTATGACATATTTTGCCATTACGCACAGACTCTTTAGTTTCATTGTCACTTTCATGCTGTTCTTTGCACAATTAATACTATTTGCTATGAAATTAACTTAATTTCACTTGTTAGTTCTTTTTAAACTTGTGACTGAGATTCTTTATTTATATGCTTCTTATTTATCTCGTAGCAGTTTTTGTTGTTTTCATTTCATTTTTAACGTCTGGTCAGTTCTCACATTACCCTGGGTATACTGACTATATGTAAGATATACAGTGTTCAATCACATCAGTTTTCATCTTGCCTTCAAAAACATGCCGATACTGTGGGTAGACTGACTACAGTAAGATAAAACAAATTCCCAGCTAGAAATAAGTACGTAAATCTGTTCAGTGCCTTGCACCCCATCCAGGGTGTATCCCACTTCACATCCAGTATTCCTGGAATTGTCTCCAAATTAAATATGACGCTAACCAGAATATAGCAGTGGTGTCCATCCTTCCTAGATCATACATTCATTGCATAAAATACATCATCATCATCACCATCATGCATAGAATACACCAATACATCATCATCACCATCATCATCATCATCATATTTAAGTAAAACAAATAGAATATGTAATGTACAGTAGAAGGGTGTTAAATAAATCCCAAAGGAAATTATTCCTCTATTAAAATACTACAAACCTAACAGTTTAAAAAAGTATTTAAAACATGTTATCCGATTTGTGGCTGCAAATTATTCCTGGAGTAAAGTTCATAATTTGAGTCCTTAAGCAAATTTCAATCAGCATTCACAGACAAGCAGATGTCGTCCTCAGTATCCTGGTACTCCATCACAGGGGCGCTCCTTGAGAGCCTAAAATAATTGGCCCACACCCTTGACCATGCCAACACTTTTCGACTGCCATGGCATTTTTAGGGCCCCCAGTCACTCAGGGACCCCTGGATTCATCTTTACTTACCTCCCTTTACAGCACCTCTGCTCTATCACATTAATTAGGAAATATATTTAGGGAAACTAATTAAAGCATGTAGTTTGGGTTACACTAACTGCCTTGTAAATCTAATGGTCTTACATTATTTGGTGTATAACATTTCCCTGTGTTAACAGATTTTTCCCATGGGCCATATCACTAAATAACTGCATGCTGCACTGACTGGACACTAATTTCACACTGCACATTATTTATCACTTGGTACTGTTGTGTATAAACTTCACAATTCACATACAACCCAACCTTTTAGATAGTGTATATTACAACAAATGTATTTATATTACTGTTGTCTTTTACTCACTGCTATTCATATCCCACTTACCATACTGTACATTCCGTACACTTGTAAACTTGCTCAATAATGCAGTTATCTAATCGGCCAATCACGTGAAAGCAGCACAATGCATAAAATGATGTAGATCACAAAAATGGAGCTAGTTACCTTGAGCCAAGTCAGGAAATTCTTGTCTGATCTCTCTCCTTAACAATGTGGTACCATCTGCAGAACTCACATACAGATTTATTCATTTATTTATTTATTTATTGCACAATTACAGTATGTACAAACTGTAGAGATTGTTGTGTGTGAAATCTTCAAGAACATTAGCAGTTTCCAAAATACTCAAACTAGCCCCAATATCCATTTAGCCCCAACATCCTGATGTTTGAAGAGAACATTAACTCAAGCTGTTGACCTGTAGGTTACCTGCCTGCATGATTTTATGAATTCTGCTGCTGCCGCATTGTCACTTGGTGGTTAGCACCGTCACCTTACACCTCTAGGTTTGCGGGTTCGATTCCCCCCTCAGGTCTGTGTGAAGGAGTTTGCATGTTCTCCCCGTGCTTGGTGGGTTTCCTCTGGGTACTCCGAGTTCCTCCCACAATCCAAAGACTGTGAATGAGTGTGTGAGTGTGCCCTGCGATGGATTGGCACCCTGTTTAGGGAGTACCCCAACTTATTCCCTAAGTCTCCTGGGATAGGCTGCAGGCCCCCTGTGACCCTGTATACAAGATAAAGCAGTATAGACAATGAGTGAGAGAGTGAGAAAGTGAGTGTGCTGCTGCCACACGATAGCTTAGTGGTTAAAATGCATCATCATTATAACCATCATGCATAAAATACGTCATTAAATCATCATCGTCATCATCATGACCAACATTAGCATCATCATCTTTTTCAATAATTTTTTTTTTATTATATGAAGTAATGTAAAGTAAAAGGGTGTCAAATAAATCACAAAGGAAATGATTCCTCTATTAATTTTTTTTTTTTTACAACCCTAACAGTTTTAGAAACACCAATTAGCCTAATCGGCATAACTTTGGACTGTGGGAGGAAACCTGAGAACGCAGAGGAAACCCACCAAGCAACATGCAAACTACATGCACGCAGAGGCGGGACTCGAACCATCGACCCTGGAGGGGACGTGCTAACCGCTTCACCACCGTGTCGCCTGAATTTGACTCCTCTTTCATCATTTTCATCCCGGCGTTAAAATACGTGGTCTGGCAACCCTGTTGGTATCCTGTTTGCCTTGTGCACAATGAAAAGAAAAGCGGTTAGGAGCTACAGCAGTGTGAGCAAGAGGGAGGGTCTAAGGGAGGAACCAACAGCCAAAGGGAGGGTGTATGGGAGGAGTAAGAGGAGGAGGGCGGCGGATGCGCTGCTTCTCCAGTCTCGCTCTCCGCGTCTTTGTCTCACACTCTTTGTTAGCCATGCCTAGCCTGCTGGTGCTGTCAGGGATCATGGAGAAAAATGGGGGCTACGGCTCGGAACTAGCCGCCTCCGGCTTCGGTACCGAGAGCCTCCTGGCGCCGCCCGACGAGGAGGAAGAGGAGTCGCGCGCGCTGCGGGTCGCGCTGGGCCAGCTCTCCTTGCTCGGGCTTGGGGAAAGCGAGGAGGGCGCCGGAGTTCAGGAGAGGAGCAACAACAACAACAACAATCACCACCACCACGGCCACGGCCACTCCAGCAGCGTCGGCGGAGGAGGTGGTGGAGGCGGAGGAGGTGGTGCTGGGGAAGCCGGGATCTTACAAGGCAAGAGCAAGTTGTGCGCCCTGTACGAGAGCTCCGGTTCTGAGACCAAAGCGCGCGGGTGCAACATCACCGAGTGTGTGCCTGTGCCCAGCTCGGAACATGTGGCGGAAATAGTGGGCAGGCAAGGTAAAGACTGATACAATGTTTCAACTTGCTTCAAAGTCACACCTATAACGGTTTTTTATTTGTGGTCTTTTTTAAATATTGATACACAAAGATACATCTTGCTCTTGTTTTTATAGTCCCTGAAAAAAGTGGGAGTGGTGCTCCTGTTTTGTTATTCAGCTCACATTGTGGCCATTCAGCAACATTACTATTATTATTAGTAGTACTATTATTTATTTTATTTTTTATTATTGTAATATTGTATTTAAAAAAAAAAAGCACATCCAAAACGATACATTGTATGTAATATGTTGCAAGAAGGAAGGAGCAGCAGCAGCAGCAACACACACACACACACACACACACAAAAAACATCAAGGGGCGTTAAACCTCGTGGTCGCGTTGTTCCAGCTCCGCGCCATCAGTGTCCGTGCGCAGACGCGCTTCCTTTGTCGTCTGAGCGCCAGAGAGGAAAAGGAAGAAAAATAATAATAATAATACAAAACTCATAGCTTTTTAATTTTTTTTTTGTATGTGATGATGTAAAAGATAAATAATTGCATGTAGGATCAATTTGTGTTTCATTCCTTTTATTAGGTTGAGAATGAATCTGAATGCAGCGTGTAGTTGCGTCTGTAGTGTTTTGATTTCAAACTTGCTAGAGAGAGAAAGAAAGAGGGCGAGAGAAAGAAAGAGAGAGGGAGGAGAACGCGGCTGTCAAGACAAAAGGCGCGAAAGTGACAGCGCGACGTCGCAAGGTGGTGATGTTTAACTGAAATCAGGCTATTCATCAAGCTTTAGGAGAAACGTGTGTGTGTGTGTGTGTGTGTGTGTGTGAGTGAGTGAGTGTGAATGGCGGTTAAAAGTAAGGAGATCCTGCTTGAATGACGTTATGCTATTGTTGGGCCAACACCATGCAAGTTTATTAAGCTTGGAGACTGAGCCCTGTTTGGACTGACTACTGGTGCTTTTTTTTTATTGTGTCTGGTGTCTTAATCTCATTCAGATGAATGAGAGACAGAGAGGGGGAAAAAAAAAAAAACATATACAGTTTCTCTTTGGGTTAGGTATCCTGGCTTTGTTCAGTGTCCAGTGTTTATCTGGAGCTGAAGGGATAAATAGAGATAAAGATGAGTGAGCTCAGAGTCATCGCTCACAGGAGGAGGGTCACGCCCAGGCAGCCCGATACCACATCCCATCCATTCATCAATCTCTATATCTATCTATCTATCTCTCTCTCTCTCTCTCTATATATATATATATATATATATATATATATATATATATCTATATACAGTATCTATCTATATAAAATCTCTCCATCCATCCACATGTTCTAAGGGGCGCTCAGGCTTTGCACATGTACACACACAACACAAAACAACACGCAGTCTGCTGTACATGTGGATTTCGCTCACGCCTTTCGCATTTGTCCGTACTGGTTTTGGCGGTTGATGTGAAGTGTGCCCTTGAATTTCGAATAAAGAGTAGGAGGAGTGGCACGGGGCAGGGCCTGACGGTCCAAGTGCAGAGTGCAGCAACCGGGTATTTGCCTGGACTGTAAAGTGCTGATTAGGTCGGATTTTTGGAAATAACTTCTTTCGATTTGGTGTTTTAATGGCAAGCGTTTCAGCTGAGAGCACAGCCCGAGATGGGATCAGTCTGTCTTGTTTTTTCCACTGTGGAGGAAATGGTAACAATGGTTTATTGTATTTTATACCACTGACTTGTCTGCTTCAACTGGAATGGGGGTGGGTGTAAAAAATCAGAAACCGAAAGCAGTGTGAATGCTTTTGATTCTTTTTTTTTTTTTGGTCTGTTTGTTTTCCCTACACATGTTCATGTAAATGCAGTTGATCAGCACAAACGGCCATGAAATAATCATTACATAATCTTGATCATGACATACAATGCGTTACTGATTGCCTCTTTATCATTTCATTGTTCATTCTAATCTTTGTGCTCGGAGTCTGAATGGTCGTAGTAAGTGCGCTCCATTCACCTGCAGCGCCTGCCAAGTCTGCTCAGGAGGGCTGTACTCGCGCACCACGCTGTCGCTGACTACACACTACATCCAGGTTGTTGTTTTTTTTTTTTTTTTTTTTTAAGCGACTGCTGTACACAGCGCGACACGAGCTCGATCCACCACAGGCCCTCAGGCCAGCAAAACAGTAGCAGCCTTTGCTGTAGAAGCATCCCGGATCACAGGGCCGATCTATATGCTGGCCACGGAGCACCAAAAAAAATACAAAATAAAATAAATTAAAAGCTTCTCTTATGCAATACTATATTGTGAGATTTAAAGAAGGATTGAATGATAAATGTCTACTTGAGCTCATGCATTTCAGTAGGCGTTAATTGACATGCATGCAGCATATCCTTTGCTTCGTGCCCTCACTTGACCTTTTCCTTATTCCCATAATCAGCATGTCGTACATAGATAAAGTAGCACCTCATAGAGAATACAGGTGAATATTTGTGTCTCATGCACATCTGGAGTGTTCGTAACACTCGCTGACGTCACTGATTAGTCCTGAAAAAAAAAAAAAAAATCTAACATTTATTCTAATTATTTATTCTCCATTATGTCTTTAATTGGTTAGTGCTGTTCAGACGGTAGTGATGAGTTCCAAAGGCCTATTTCGGTTTACTGTCACGTCAGGAAAGACATACGAATTATTTATTCATGATAATTAAAAACAGAGTCTAATATTTCAGAGGAGAATTTAAAAAGAATGCAATATTATTAAGCCATGTTAGACAACTGTGGCAACATGAGTTTCCAAAATGTTCAGTTTGACATCCAGTATAATTTGCTCCAAGGTTCCTCAGATGTAAGTCCATTTCAAGGTGACCTTTTTAAAGACGCTGAACGAACAGCTTATTATTATTTTTTGTGATTATTAAATGTGATTTAAAAAAAATAATAATTTTTTTTATTGTTATTGCAATGTTAATAAAACAAGTATCTGAAATCCAGTTAGACTAGATGTGGAACAATTCATCACAGTCATATTATAGTGATTCAGGACGTTCATCTTTTTATCGTATTTTGATTTGTTTGTATCGTCCACTTTGTGTACTACAAATCAGTATAAAATGAGATTGAAATGTTACAGAAAAACATCAGGGGAACATTAGGAGTAAATCAGATTTAAACTACTTAAATATTTAAAATAGCTTAACAGCCATGTTCGTTTAGAGATGCTGATTCCATAATAAATAAAAAGGTTTAATGGCCTCCTAATTAACAACATGGACACCTGTTGACTTTATTGTTGATCAATGTCACTCATGCTACTCCTCCGTTCACTTCGCAGGTTGTAAAATCAAAGCCTTGCGGGCGAAAACCAACACCTACATCAAGACCCCGGTGCGGGGCGAAGAGCCTGTCTTTCTCATTACTGGTCGTAAGGAAGATGTGGCATTAGCTAGACGTGAGATCATCTCAGCAGCTGAGCACTTCTCCATGTTGCGCGCATCCCGGAACAAGCTGGGCGTGTCATTTAACGGTTCTCCGCCCGCCCTGCTTCCGGGTCAGACCACAATCCAGGTGCGCGTGCCTTACCGTGTGGTGGGCCTGGTGGTGGGTCCCAAAGGCTCCACTATCAAGCGCATCCAACAGCAGACGTGCACGTACATCGTGACTCCGAGCCGCGATCGCGACCCCGTCTTTGAGATCACCGGTTCGCCGGGCAATGCGGAACGAGCGCGGGAGGAGATCGAGGCACACATCGCCTCTCGCACCGGCACTCTCCACGACCATAACAACGAGAATGACTGCCTGGCCACTGAGAATAGCACCAATGGTGGGCCGGAGAGTCGCCTACAGCATGCATGGGGGCTTCAGGGTGGTCAGCGCAAGCCGCTTGCTAGCAGTTACCGCCAAAACTTCTCTGACGCAGTGCTAGGAGGTACCGGAAGTGGAAGCGTTGGAGTTGGTATGGGCATTTACAGCAAATCCGACTTCTCAACCCCTACCAATGGAGACAAGCCATGCTCCTACTTCGGTTCTGAAGGTTCCCAGAGCTGGGGTGACCCTGATTATCCCAAACAGGTAGCTTACTATGTCCAGCAGCGCTCCAAGAGCTTCGGAGGCCTGCCCCTGCCCTTGACCAGGCTGTCTCCGGGTCTCCCGGAACCTTCTGGAAACGGCAATGCTGGATCTGCTGGCATAGGGCCAGGCCACGCCCAGGCTCGGCGTGCCCACAGCGAGCCAACCTCGACCCGAGACTGCATGACCTGCTTCGAGAGCAAAGTGACGGCCGCTCTGGTGCCCTGCGGCCACAACCTCTTCTGCATGGAGTGCGCCATCCGTATCTGCGAGCTGAACCATCCCGAATGCCCTGTCTGTCACACGCTCGTCACCCAGGCCATCCGGATCTTCTCTTAAAAAGGTTGTTGTTTTTTTCCGGTGCATTGGTTTTACCTAGATATTTTTTACGTACTTTTATTAGTTTAGCATTTGTTTGGTCAGTATTGGTCAGTACGCCCCATGTACGTCTTGCTTTTTTTCAGAAAATGGAAAAAAATTAAAACGAGCAGATATTTTAGAAGACACTGCTTGCTTTACTAAAAAAAAGAGTAAGAAGTATTTTCAGATTTTTTTTTTCTTTTCTATATATATAAATATATAAACACATATATGCATATATATTTTATAAAATTTTGTTAAAATGGGGAAAATTTTAACTCTTAATGTCCTTTTTTGCTGTTAATTTATTTTTTATTTTATTATTTTTTTTACTGCTGCTGTTTTTCCACATGAATTGCAGTGTGGGTAGAAACAGAAGAAATAATGTGAATGTTTTACACTTTGTTTTATTTTGGAAATTATTACCATGATTATTATTATTATTATTATTATTATTATTATTATTACTACTATTATTAAATATATATTATTAATTTGTACAATTAGAAAGAATATAGTTTTACATCCCAGCATTTGTCTGCAAATAGACAAATATGCTTTTTAAAGGCAAAGCAGATAATGACTGAATTTTTAAGTCTATCATTGCACCTTAAAACTGATAGCTTGATTGTCACTTAAAACAAAACACAACAACACCCTTTATGCATTTGTTTAATCCTGCTTTGTGAAGATGCAGATTTGGAACAAACTCACACATAGGACACACTAACTTCAATAGCAAACAAATTGTCACACAATAACAAACTGAAGTATGGTTTTGTTTTTGTCTTCATGACAGCTTTGGATAGATGTTTGAAGGATTTGGGGATTTTTTTTTTTTTTTTTACAAAAATGCCACACGGTCATAATCTGTGAGACAACATGAGGAAATGCATTCATGCTTTACACCTCTTGATTGATTAATTGATGGGATGTCCTAATATCAAGCCATAAACTGATTAATCAGCACAAATGTTCTTAAACTTAGAACAGAGGCATTTCCGCCTTTTTAATTTAATCTACGTTCTTCTTTTCAACTTATTGGGCCACAATGACTATCCACACGTCGCCGCGTTTAACTTCTCAGCAAGCAGTTTTTTTTATCATGGACACGCCAAACGTAAACGAAACGCGAAGGGAAGGTGCTCGCTAATCTGAGCTTGAATAGACCCTCCACAAAAGGAAGAGAAATGGATCTGGGAGTCATAGTAGGAAAATTATGCGGCTCCCCCAGTCCCCACATTTGCGAAGTGCCTGCTGTCTGTCCTTCTTTTATTGAAGCCGTTCGTGAGCAGGTGTTTCATATTGTGACCCAAGTTCTTATTTTAGGGAGTGTCCTGATCCCGCTCGCTGCTTAACCGTCCCCTTTCCTAAGCTATAATGACCACAACTGCTCAGCTAAGCAGGCGTATTGTTTTAACGCAGCGGTGGGACGTTCCCCGGAGTGCCCCCTCGCCCAATGAGGAGCTGGTAATTAGTCATGTGACACA
Organism: Clarias laeviceps; assembly: GCA_030014305.1. Taxonomy (NCBI): domain Eukaryota; kingdom Metazoa; phylum Chordata; class Actinopteri; order Siluriformes; family Clariidae; genus Clarias; species Clarias laeviceps. The sequence continues at coordinate 1,576,164 of JAQMYJ010000019.1, read as the reverse complement.
GACCAGGTGCAAGCAACTTGGGGAAAGTCCGTTTGCCACGGATGCTCCAAAACCCCGTGCTGCCCTTACTCCCCCTCGTACCAACCTCACAGAAAAGCTTGACTAGGTGCAGCTGGGGCCCCTCCCTTTATCCATCCAACTCTCTCTCTCTCTCTCTCTCTCTCTCGCTCTCTTACCCTCCCTCCTCCTTCTGCTCTCCTGCTCCTCTGAGCTTTAGTATTCCCACTGAGGAAAGGGGCCTCCTTTGTCCTGATGAAGAGGGGGAAAAAAAATCCCAAGTGCAGATTTTATTTCAGAGAGAAAGAGAGTGCACATGATGGCAGGCTTTCTACGTAGCAAACATTTATTTGTTTAGTTGTTGAAGGTTGCAGACCACTCAAAGTAAAACTTGTTTCTTTGTTTACAATAAAACCTAGATGATTTATTGGTCTGAAAAGTAAAATTGGAGGCAGATGGTAATCATTGTTTCGTTGTTAATGCCTTTCGCTTGCACTCAAAAGTTCAGTCCCTCCCCGAAAGAAATCGGCAGATCTGACGTGTCCGAGAGGGAGTGCAAGTCGATCGAAGTTGCCATGGAGGGGTTTTTTTTTTTTTGTTACATTTTTTTTTTTTTATTATTACTAGTCTCCATGTGCATGACCATCCTGGTGCAAACACCCCGACTCACCAGACCACCACCATCCTCACCACCCCCGCCCCACCCCACCCCTTCCTAAACCCCAAGCCAACGGCCACGGGCAGCCAATGGGAGCAAGACGTCCGAGTCCGAAATGAAATCAGACAATTGAAATTGACAGGAGAGCTGGGTGGACACGCCCCATTTAGTGGCTGCTGGAGCTGAATCAAATTACACACCCACCCGAAGCCCTGCATATCAACCTAGCGGATTTTGGCTGAGGGGATTAGAGCATTTGCAGGATGGGGAAAGTCTCCGTTTTTTTGGGGATTTGTTTTTGCCTTTGAAAGAAAGAAAGAAAAGAAAGACACTGAGAAATGTAGTCCATCTGAAATGGGTCAGTTTCGTCCCTTTGGAGACTTCATGCGCTACTGCCACATGTGTGGGACTGGTCGGGTGTCGGGGTAAGCTCACAACCACTGAACAATAGCGCTAGTCATGCAGCAGACATCCCTGATAGCTTGGACTTTATCAGGTATTTTCGTTAATTATTCTGGCAGATGGGAGGGAACTTGTTTCAGTACGATCATTTCAGCAAACACATTTGAGTTTGTTTTTAGACTTTTAAACTTGAAAGGTTTTAAACATTTCAGTCTACTTTAATCTAATTTACAGTGCTACACACGGGCATTCTGATTCGCAAGAAAGAAATCTTTACTGTACAAAGAAATCAACCTATTAAAAGCACTTACATCAAAACTTTTATGTCTGGATACAATGAGAAGCACCTTATATCAAGACGAGCAGCATATATCTGAAACCAAACAGCTGGAAAGCAACTTATAATGACTTTATTCTTGTCTAAGTTCTTTCACTTTGCACTGGTAGAAGACGAGCGAGTAAATGAATCTCTGATCGTGATTTGGTCGACACGTTATTATTTTTATTTTATTTCTCTGAACAGTAGCTACGCTTCTCTTGAAACAAAGTGCCAAGCACGCTTTGTTAACTCTTTCACGATCGGCGTGAATCGTATTCACAAAAAAGATAAACAATGGCCTATTCGGAGGAATGTATGTATGCAGGATTTGTGTCGTTTTTTTTTTTTTTTTTTTCCTTGTCAAAGCCAAAACTGCTAGAAAAATTATGCAAATCACATTCAGTGGCTTGGAATTTTTTTTAAAAAAAGAACTGTGCCCATGTTGATCTTTTTCAAGAAGTGTATTCCTGACTCCTTACGTTCTTCAGGTGAAGGAATACAGACTAGCAATAACAAACTATATTTTAACAAACAAATACAACAATGCGTAGCTTTCAAAGTTGTACAGAACTTCATACAGCCGTTGCTTATTAGGTGTTGTTAAAAAAAAACAAAAAAAGGAAAAAATTTACAACATTTTCTTAAAACAAAAGCTTGCACGTTGTCCGAATTTTAGAAACGCACCATTCCAGACGTTATTAGCATTTAGACTGCGTCGTTTCTCTGACCCGTAATAAATCATTCACTGATTTTTCGTACTTATTAAAATAAAAAAAGTGTGTTCACACTGTAAGGTTTGGTCGAGACGGAGTTCAGCAATTCCGTACTTTTAGTTTGGTTGTTTTGTTTGTTTTGTTTTTCTCCCAGCACATCACTGCAAAGAGCCAGGTACATTTTTAACAGAGTAGCATTTATTTGCTATTAAAAATATTTGTATTTACTCGAATATATTCGGAGATAGCTATATCATGAAAAAAAATGTGACTACCATAGGCATATCCTGAGAATATATTTCAGTATTTTAAGCCAATTATGAAACTATTTAAAAAATAAAAAGGTTCTAAGCTCTTTTGTTGGACAGTTTGTTTATATTATAGTGGGACTGGGTATAATCCTAGAAGAAGGATTCATCTTAAGTTAAGAGTGTTTATGGTAGCCAAAGTATTGAAATGAGATTCAAAAGATTTTTTTTTTCTCCTTTAAATATTAATATAGCACTAAATATGAGAGAGACCCTAAAACAGAGGGAGCAAAAAAAAAAATGGTTTTAGATTATTGGGTAAAATATAAATCTATGAAAACCTGTAAGTCAAATCAGACCAATATGATTAAGAATTACAATCTATATAAATGTTCTAAAGATTCTGTGATGTTGATCACAACCTTGCTATAGCTAGAGCTGATCAAAATCGTTGTATTAAAACACTACAATCTGTTAGTTTGGAACTAAAGAGGAAGGCAAGAAGGAAGGAAGGGTTTTTTTTCTTCTTTTTTTCAGTTTCAGTGCCAATGCGTTGTATGTTGTGAAGGTTTTAAGGTGTTTAAGAAAACTCTTCAGTTTTGGAGTAACTGCATAGTGGTAACGTGGTTTAATAATCCTTTTTAGATCCATATTGGTTATGCATGCTGATTTATTACAGAGCATTTACCTTTTTATCAGTTCAGATCTGTGGATAAAATAGAGCTACATGTTATACAGAGAGCTTTAGTAATGACTTCATCTAGTGTTTTAAAATAATGACATATTAAGATTCCCCCCCCTTTTGAATTTTATCTATCTATCTATTATAGTATCTAATGCACAATTACATGGCAGTCACAATATTTCCAGAAAACTACAATCTAACTTTTTTTTTTTTTTTGCATATTGACATCTATGGAATTTTAACAATAGAACTAGAAAGAGATCACTTTGACGTAATCCAGTTAGCAGGACTGCAGGCGTTCATCTATAAAACAGCAGAGAAGACACTAAATGCACTAAAGTAATTCTAATGCCTTTATGATATAGACAAGGACAGTGCATTTGAATGTAAAATTTAAAATAAAAAAAAGGAAAAAACAAAGAACAAAAAAAAAAAAAAAACAGACCACTCCATCTGTGTATAATTTGCCTTTTTGGCCCATTAGACAAAAACAAAAGCTTTACGTTTTTGATGCCATGCTTAGGGAAAGTCGTCGCTCCACCGTATCTGTTTAGATTCTCCCTATACGAAGCAAGTAAGGGGGGAAAAGTCTTGTAACGTTTTTTCGTAAGATTCTATTTTGCTAACATGGGTTATTATTTCATACAAAGAGGGAGAGGTCAGTATCTGGATGTTATTTATGAATATCTTAAAAAAAAATTAAGCAAACATATTTATAAGTAACTTCGAGACGTTTTGTTTTTTAATTAATAAAAAAGTGAAAGTTAATATATTTCTAAAAAAAAAAACACATGATGTTGATTTCTACTAAAATTAAGATTATAGAATTTTTTATTTATAAATAAAAAAAAAAAGGTTAGATAAATCCTTCATACCTCTGACGGTGTAAATTGAGGTGGGTGGTAGGGGCTTGTAAAGGATTATATTTTAACTTCAGACTTTCAAGCGTTAACGGAAGGAATACGTTCAGGAAAAAAAAAGAAATAAAAAAAAAGAAATAAAAATATTTTTTAGGATTAGGAGGTATTTTAGTCTCAAGTTTGTGCCTCGATCACGTTTTAGCACCGCATCAACACTTGGCACACGTGTTGTTTGCCTGCTGTTCTTTAACTAACCCCATACTGCTGACTGAACACAATCCTTTACTCCCTCATTCCTGGTTTCAATAATGTATAGAATTTTTTCTTTTCTTTTTTTTTTTTAAAAACCTTTTCCTATAATTTCTTTCTACTTTTACTTTAAACGCTTCATCTGTTTTGACTACGGTGAAGTGAATGGGCGTCACAGAGGTGTGTGGAATGGAGAAGCAGGTGGATAATTGTGCATACACACATTTTTGAGCATACATCTACTACATTCCAGAAAATCCCCCAAATGAAAACAGCGCACTGAAGTGTTTTCAGCGTTACATTAAATATTCAAACGCCCCACGGTTTCCGTTTTATATCTCAGTGTAACGTAGTAGATCTATGCCGATATCAGTAAAACACAGAACACACTCATATTATCTACAACACGGTAGTTTGCATGTATCTTGTATCATCGCCAGGCTGGAAAAAACAGTAACTTGAATAAAAAAATAATAATGTTTTGTTGCATACAGGTAAAGGCTTTCTGTACACACTACACTAAAGTGCTGATGAATTCTTGGTTCTTTCTTTGTTTTTGTTTCTTTGTTTGTTTTACTTTTGGTGCTTGTAGATTTCTCATCACTTCTCACAGGAAAACATATAACAGCAGCTTGTTATGTTGAAGGATCGCCTCAGCTCTTACATGGTGAAATTGTATCTCAACTGTTTTGACTTCATAATGGCAAAGCTAATTGTGTAGCGTGGTTTGATTTGTTACAGTATGATAGTGAGTCAAAGGAAAAGAGAAAAAAAAAGGGTGGGGTGGGGGTGGGTGGGGTTGGGTATACGGGGTGATCATGTTCTTTTGGGCTTGCTTTGGATAGGTAACTCCGCTCCAACAGTCTGTCTTTGGTAGCTTTCAGAATCTTCCGACTCAGTAGAAAGAAAGAAACAAAATACACAAAAAAGAAAAAAAAAAAAAAAAGTGTTTCATATAAACTCATGTAGTGGTCTTAGTGCATTAGTTTGGACCGGCATCTCCTGCTCCAAGTGTTTAGGTTCTTGTTGGTGGTGAGTGAGAAAGGTTCGCCATACCATAAGGGTTCTTTCTTTCGTTTATTCTTTTTTTTTTTTTTTTTTTTTTTGCTAGTCAATACTTTTCAAAACCTTCGCTTTTGTTCTTCAAAACCTTTGGTCGTTCATGTGGTGCCCAGACGAGGCATACGATTTTTGCAGGATTATTTCTTAGCACATGTTCTCTGTGAAATATTGTTTTTTTTATATATTTGACCAATGTATGTATGCCATACTAGTTTTCTTTCTTATTTTGTTACTTTCCAAACATGTATTGTAAATGTTTCTAATAAAATCAATTTAATAATCTTGAAATGAAATCTGTTGAATTTCCTATGATACAAACACCAGCATTAGATTAATGAGGCAAGCGAATAAAAGCAAATACAATTTATTTATTTTATATCCAAATATACAGATTTATACAGTAACAAAGTCCCTTCTTACATTTGATCCCTTCATATGTATATATGTATGCCATTAACGTTAAAGCTTTTTTTCTCCTCCATTTCACTTTTGGGTTGCTTCAAAAAAACAAACAAACAAAAAACTCAGGTGATGTCACAAAACCAGAATAACATGGAAGAGAGAGATTTATGTTTTCTACACAATCGTTTAATTAATGATTTTCAAATTTTTTTATGCAATAATGCGGTATTTAATCTTCTAGGAACATTCTAAGTGTGTGTGTGGGGGGGGGGGACTCGTTGCCACATGCATTGTAACCTTTATTAGGCGAGAGGTTTGGCTGGTACTGGAGGAACAGTAAAAATGCATGAAACACCCTGATGCATTAAATATACCTTTTCTAATTTTTTGAGAAGTCATAAGAAACCGAATGCTGAAGTAGAAATAGAGATACAAGACCTTCACTGCGTTGTTCCTTAATCTGACCTACCATGAGCTCACCGTGACCATGACTCCAACCAGAGAGAGAGAGACCAGAGAAATAGCATGAGAGATGGGACGCAATTAATAGAGATCCCGGAGGGTATGGCTTTCTTCGGGTTACACACAGTATTTTATATGGATGGGCGATGAGGACTTCGCTTACAGTAAGACAAGCCCCTTCCAGTACGCCAGAAACTCCTGAGTGAGCAGCTCAGTGTGCTGCTTGTGCTCAGTCCTGCAACATAATCCGTCCACGTAAAAAAGATGAGCCTGCCTCTGCCTTCCTGTTTCATGTCTCCGTCTTAGTCCAGGTTAAATGACTCACTGATAAAAATGGCACCTAGCAAAGATGATCCATTCAAACAAACATTTAAGAAAAAAGAAAAATGCATGACCCAAAAGGAAACGTAGCAGGGAAACTTTTAACCCCTCCCCCCACGCTACTCTGCACATAAAGTTACTCAATAACTTAAACAAAATAAAATAAAAATACACTTTACTCACCCTGGAGAGAATATAATTAATCAACCCTTAAATATCATAAAATAGACCATCAAACACCATCTAAATAAAAAAAAGAAAAAGAAAAAAAAAAAGAAATCCACAGGCTATCAGGACTTAATCTCAACAGCATTATCGGAGATATTTTAATGCATTAAATAAATAGAGGGGGACTTTTTCACTAGTTGAGTCATCTTAAAAAAAAAAAAAAAAATCAACAATATAGGCAGACACAGCAGAGAACAGAATGAAGTCAATTTTTCTTTCTTTTTCAAGGATCCACTGATAAAAATAATAATAAAAAAAAATAATAAAAGCACACATCCTCCAGGAGACTGTTTAATAAAAACTAGACCCGGTGTGTATCATTTGACTGTAGCACCCTCTCTCCATCTGCATAGGCTTGAGCACATAAACCGTGATAAACTGTTACTTCAGAAAAAAACGTGCATGGGCACAAATAGCCTTCTAGTGCCGTTACTAATTAGTGTAAAAATAGAAAGAACATTACATCAGTCTGTGGAAGGAAAAAAAAACAAAAAAAAAAACATTGTTTTACTTCTGTCCCTATGTTACAGCTTAACTTGTTGAATTAGGGCTTAACCGATAAAGCCTACTGCATGTGTTATTAAGTGGAAAAGCAGGGGGGGGGTTCCTTAATGTGCTTGACAAACAAACTTTTGCAAATCCCCCCCCCCCCTTCTTGGCCAACCTTATGTCGTTTTTTTTTTTTACCCATAATCCCATGGTGCTACGGCGGCTGCTTAGTTGTTCTGGCAGCAGGCGCTCTGCTTGGCCGAGTTCTGTGTGGGCTGCACCGTGATGGGTACGACTTTAGAGTTGGGGGAGAAGTCGGAGTCGCCGCGCCCGGAAATTTGCCTCTGAGATACGATGCGGTAGATTGCTGAAAGAAAGATGAACGGGATAAATTACACTGTAGCGCCATGACAGACAGGAGAAAATAAAATGACTCCAGTGGATAGATTAATCGAGAGCTCCCGTTCACAAAACAAACACAGAAGCATGTTTTTGTTTTTTTAGAAATTATACAGCCTTCACACAGAGCAGAGACTTAATTGACCTGAAAGAAGGTTCAACTCCAAAACTGTGACTTGGAATCTGCTGCCACCTAATGGCAGAAATTAAATCTGACTCCAGGACCATGGGGTGGGGGAGAACAACTGCACTGGACGGCGAACATAGCTTGGTAGAATTTTTAAAAATACATTTGTAGACTGATTGCACTTGCTTCTGCCATTTAATACAACAAGAACTTTAGGTGAGTGAAAAAAAAAATCTCTTTTTTTATCCATTCTGTATCCAACTAGTAAAAATACTATTACATTTTCTTAATACTAATAATGCTACAGCACTACTGTCTAATTAACAAAAGGTTTTTTGAAAAAAAAAGTTCAGAATGCACGATATGTGTAGTGTTATTATAAATAATAAGCATGTTACCTTCATCATGATTATAAAAAAAATACAGAAAAAAAAAAAAACAGAAAAGACCAGCTGACTACATGACTAACTGAGTGACTAATCAACTAATGATTGCTGGAAATTATATAGTATATTAAGGCTGCTTTTTCTTCCTTGAATCTTTTACGTGTAACCCTAGGGATCAGAACATGGGCTGGGCGGAGAAAAGGGGAAAAAAAATGTTTTAAAAAAGCCTTCGGATGATAAAATACCTCGTTAGTGAGTGAATGTGAGGAAGTTCATGACATGCTGAATTGAAACAAGATTACTTTAAAAATGACGTGTCTATTTTTGTGACAATCACCGGTACACGATGTCACTTTAACAGCGATTACACACAGTCAGCTGTCACACGTGGCCCCAATTCACATGTCTATAAAACTCTGAAGCTTCATCATAGGCTAACAATTTCCTCACCACCGAAGCTAGAGTAATGATGTCATAGTTACTGTGGACATGTCACTGAGCTGCTTTATTATTATTATTATTTATTGAAGTCGTGCTCCCTTGCCCTTACCTGTGAGAATGGTCTGGAAGGCGAGCTCTACGTTGGATGAGTCCAAAGCAGAAGTCTCGAGGAAGGAAAGCCCGTGTTTCTCTAAAAAAAAAAAAAAAAAAAAACTGAAAATCACACACACGTATACATACACACATCATGCTGAAGTCATAAGGGTGATGCATAGAAATATGTGGATTTTTTTTTATATATATATATTTTCCATTCATGATCCAGAGTGCTTCAAAATCATGTATTTTATAAAATTGTTGTGTGTGTGTGTGTGTGTGTGTGTGTGTGTGTGTTGTCACACAAAGCAGCCATTTTAACTTAATTAAAATGTTATTGCCGCTTGTTTATTATGTGGCCCCCGGTGATCAAAAGGAAATCACAAAAAGCGTTCGGCCCCTCAACAGTTTTATACATTTGATTTTTATTTTACATATTAAGTAATGTAAATATACAGTGATATAAATATACATATACACACTTAAGTATATACTTCTCTCCAGGGCTACTATATACTGTATAATTAAAAACTAATATCAGCTAATAGGTTTCAGTGATGCACCGTCCTGCTTGCTGAGTCGGCCAGCTGAAGTAAAACACCGGCGGAGGTAAGAAACTACTTCCACGCGTCTTACTGTACATCCGCTTTTCGTTTGCGAGCTGAAAGCAGTGTGTGCACTGACCTGCGAACGCTTTGGCCTCGTCCGTAGGCACGGCCCGGAGGTGACGCAGGTCGCTCTTGTTTCCCACCAGCATTATAACGATGTTGCTGTCGGCGTGGTCCTGCAGCTCCTTCAGCCAGCGCTCGGCGTTTTCGTACGTCAAGTGCTTCGCGATGTCGTACACCAGGAGAGCGCCGACCGCGCCGCGGTAGTAGCTGCAAACACACAGATTCAAGATTCAAAGAACTTTATTAATCAAAGATTTAACAGCAGGTTATGGGAATAAGTTGTTTTATTTATTTTTCGTTCAGGAGGTAAAATAAAGCTTAGTGATTAAAAAAAAAAAACCATTTACTTTATTTAAAATTGATGGGACTAAATGAGCCTTTTTCGCTCTTAAAATCTGCTGATACTGTGTTAGCCAATACAGTGCAACCAGCCCTAAGTGTAGCTCAAGCAAATGAGGCCAACGATGTATTCAAACTAGCGTGGCTGGTTTACAATGACGTAATGGGGAAAGGGGAAAAAAAAACAAAAAAAAACTTTACAGCCACACAGTTCAAGGAAACAATGAAAGTAGGCTAGTGATACCAGTTAGTGTGGCATTCTTTCTCATGTCAATGTGCAAATTCTAATTCTGGATGATCGTGATCCTGTTCCAAAAATACAGACTCACTAGTACTGCAGGTTCAAATTTATCAATCAAATAACGATACAAAAAAGATTTTTTTCAAAGAAAAATTGTTGATTGTTACAAAGCCCTGACACTCAAGATTCCTTCCAAAAAAAAAAAAAAAAAATTCCCACATTTCTTCCTTCTAGATGATGTCACCTGTCATTTTAAGGCTGACACTCTTTCCTCATTTGTTTATGGGGTTTGTTCAGCGTGCACATTCCGGTGAGTGAGCGGTTGCTAGAAACACGATACAGAACAAGAGCATCAGTATAAAACCTGCAGTGTGAGAGCAGAACCGGCGTCTGATCTTCTGGCTGATCGGATACAGAATTCAACATGGGTTTCGGCGACAGTAAATGATGAGCTGTCGATTTAGATTGAACTGCATGTGGTGGTATTTGTCTGGGGCTAATTACATTTTTTATTTAGTGTTAAAAATACTCGATGCATATGACTTAAATTCAATCTCACTTCAATCTGAAAATTTTAAGAAGAAGTGTCTTACAGTCTAAAATGGTAAGTCAAGACTGGTTAAATGATTTTTCTGACCAAACTGACTGAATGATTATGATACATAACTTTATATATATAAAAAAATGGTGTATGTAGGAGCTGAAAGAGCTAAGGTTGTAACACTCACGCTGAGGTGATGGCACGGTATCGCTCCTGCCCTGCGGTGTCCCAGATCTGGGCTTTAATCGTCTTGCCCTCTACGTGAATGCTGCGGGTGGCAAACTCCACACCGATGGTGCTCTTGCTCTCCAGGTTGAACTCGTTGCGCGTGAAGCGGGACAGCAGGTTGCTCTTCCCGACTCCGGAGTCTCCGATCAGCACCACTGCGGAGGATTCGAGACATCAGCGAGATGGAAACACAAACTGAGAAAGCGTTGCAAGCGCTTTTATAAAAGCCTGATCTGCGAGGGCATGTTTCAACACAGGGGCTTTTTCTTCTTCTTCTTTAACCATAAGACTACACAACACCTTTTCATCAATCTGTTATGAAACGAATAACATGCTTTCGATGCTTCCTGAATTTCATGCAGCTTAAGGTGATGAATAAAAAGAGTAACAAATTTCCTTTCTCTCTCTCTTTTTTTAAAAGACAAATCTTTTAAACTAGTTTTTATCTTAATTCCAACACACTATTATAGGATTGCATAACAACAGATTTAGCTGCTGAAAGATTTTCCGCAGGCTACAAGGGAAAACATCCGACATCCTAAAATGTACTACTGACTCAGAAATGCAAATAATGACAGAAACAATCTGCTTTGACTTTAAAAAAAAAAAAAAAAAAAAAAGAGCTTGGAAACTTGGTGAACAAGCTGTTTGGCAGGAAAAGGCAGCATACGGAGGGCCGAGCAGTGATTCATTTGTACTGACTGACTCAGAATCAAAACAGTAATAGGTGCAGCAGAGGTTGGGCTCTTTATTTATTAAAAAAAATAATAAATTCAAGGCATGTCTGAAACATCTCGTGAATCCCAAATTTCACTCGTCATGTCGGATACCACTAAGGCATCCCTGTTCTGGCTGCATGACCAGACTAACTACAATTTAAGCGAAAATTGGGAACTGCTCTACTGTAGGTTTTCTGAGCTCAGCAACTTGTCCGTATGCTAAACAAATCCTCCCTAGGACGTGCGTGCAGGTCTTTCCTGTTCGACTGCACCTGCGGCCCTTGAAACAAAAGCCGCAAATGTTCGTTTTACGTTCATGACACCTTTGTACTACTTTTCATGTCCAACATCAGCATAACGCGTAAGCATTTTTGAAATGCTCGATGAAAATATATTGTTTTTGAAAGGAAATGTACCTACTCTCAGGTTCGGATCTTGATGTGATTGACATTCAGTCTGGCTTTGTGAACATGGACGATTAGGCAATAAACTAGAGGGCTATGAAGTAACTGACTAATTTCACCACTGACTTGTGCAATATCTCTCTGTGTCAGTCTTTTTACACAACCTATTTCACCAGGTTTTAACCATCACACCATGTGTAATAACCAAACTATATTACTAATGCTACTTAATGAGTACTGGTATTAAACGTCCTAAAAGTTTCCATACATAAGGGACATGAAGATGATTTTTGATGAAAATGTTCTTTTTGTGAATATCTAGAAGTTTATAGATCTTTCTATACACATGAACGTAATAGGTTTGAAGCAAATGACCTTGTTTTTATCAACAATCAACGCGTCATTAGGTTTGCTCATAAAAAAAATAGAACAAATTAATAAAATAAATATATTGTTGAATGATATCAGCAACACCTTCAGCATGTAATTGACACGTTTGTGACGTCATTCTCTCCTCTAAGCCAAAATGGCGGCTCCATAGATACCCGAGTGCCCTACATAGGCTGCACGAGACATTCTCCTCTCCAGCACGGAGTGCGCTTAAATAGGGTACAAAATACAATTTGGGATACAACCTGTGGCTTTCAGAAAGTTTGCAAAAGCTTCTCACCTTTGAAGAGATAGTCGTATTCCTCTTCTCTACCCGTCATGGCTTCGAAGCGGTGTGTACTGACAGGTAATTGACAAAAAAAAAAAAAAAAAACAGGTGTAACCTAGTACTTGTTGCTAGCTGGCTAAGCTAACGTCAAAGCAACGAACTTGTCATTAAGATCCGAGGTAACTTCTTAGTCAAAGCCTCCAGTGTGATTCAAGGAAGCGCATGTCAAAACCTGGTAACCTTAATCTGCGCAAAAATGACTTTAAAACACACAAATTACTACTAATAAAATTACTTAACGACCAATAACAGCGTTGCTGAGGAACTCGTTGGCCTGCGTCACCAAGGTTTCTGCGCTCGTGCCTCGAACAGACTCCGAAGCCGCTTCCACCCCCGTTCAACGCCTGACACTATCTCGGATCTGATTGGCTCAGCCAAGCTGTCAATCATGTCACGCTCGCCAATAAAATAACGCGGAGGATCCAACAGGTGCATAACGTCATCCTTTCAGGTAACTAACACAGGTGCAGCGCTTGTGTAAAACACCGGAAATGCCACGTAGGAGGTAAAAACGGCTCGATTTCCTTTCAGTTAAAAAAAAAAGTACCTGACTTAACTTTTTACACAATGACTAAAAATACCTTGTCACCCTTCATCAAGAAATATCAAGTTCTTAAAAAAAAAAATCCCCCTTCAAAAAAAAATGCATGAATAAATCGTTCTTTCAAGTAAAAGGAAGTAGCTGATTTTAATGCAGTACTTCCGGATAAAATGATGATTTCATCCACAATCATATAGAAACAGACTGATAGATAGATAGATAGATAGATAGATATTGTAAATTTGTACGCTTAAATTAACATTTCTCTCTACACACTTTTTCCTTGCAATAAAATCCCTCTGTCTTTTCTCTCTACCCTACATTTTTTTAGGTCATGAACAGTACAAGTATTTCACTGCATATCATACAGTATATGATGGTGTAAATAAACTTAGACTTGTTAACTAGAATATAAGCAGCCAAAAAATTTATTCACACTTCAGGAAAAGAAAAAAAATATATAAATATATTGCTATAAGTTTTATATATATATTACAATAATATTATTAATATTATATTAAAATAATATACATCATGCTATTTTTTTCTTATGTGAGCTACATTTTTCTCAGTAGATAGATAAATAGATAGATAACTACACTAATTTAGTTCTACACCAGCATAGTTGTTGTGTGCTATTTGAAATTTTTATTTTTTTTTTAAAGTTGCACAGTGCAGTACTTCCATGCAGGTAACTATCCTTAATGACCGTAATCTCTTTACATTGAATTATCAGTATCGATTGTGAATAATCCATTAAGTTAAATTACAGGGAAGGTAAGTTACAGAAATGATGAATAGTGGGGAAAGTCAGGGAATTATTACTTTCACTCACTAATTGTCTATACCGCTTTATAGCCGTATACACCCTGGACACAGCGCCGATCCATCGCGAGGCATTTGGCAGATACCTTTATCCATTGTGACTTACGTTTGTATTTCATTATACATCTGAGTTGTTTGAGGGTTAAGGGCCTTGCTCAAGCATGACAGGCTCATTCACACACTAGGGCAATTTGGGCCAATTAGCCTAATCTGCATGTCTTTGGACTGTGGGAGGAAACCGGAGTACGCAGAAGAAACCTACCAAGCACGGGGAGAACATGCAAACTCCAAGCACACAGACCCTGAGATGGGAATCAAACCCTCAATCCTGGAGGTGCAAAGCGACAGAGCTAATATTGAAATACTATTATTAAATTATTATTCATTTATTGTCAAGTCAGGATAATAGAAATACAGTAGATCAGTTTAAGATCTTAGATTAATGATTAATGATCACCCAGGTGCAATTATTACAAGTCATGTCAAAATTCTTATTATATTTTTTAAATCCATTAAGTCCATACAAATCTCCCACACTTCGGTTACTACATTCATTCTCTATTTGACTGTATTCATTGCACTGATTGATCTCAAGCCCACTGAACAGTTTTGGGATGAACTGGAACTGGAGTGTCCTCGACGTCTCAAGATCAGTGCCTGAGCGCACTAATGTTCTCGTAGCTTAATGAACACAAATCCCCACAGCCACTCTCTAACAGCTAGTGGAAAACCTTCCCAGAAGTGAATAAATCTGGAATGTGATGGTCAGGTGTACACCTACTTTTGCCCATGTACTCTCAAGATAATGCAAAGGTTCAATGAATATTGAAATGCCCAATATTCAGTAATATCTAAGCAAACAAATACTCTTATTCTTGTTTTGAACACCTAGGAATTTAAATTAGCTTAAACAAGTCACACATAAATTGCTTACACAGCTCCACCCAGTCAAGGTTTATTGTATATATACTTTACAGTAAATGCATGGGTTTAATGACGTCCATGAAATACAGGAACCCAATAAGTATTGTTTTGATGTGATTCCAGTTCCAGAAAAAAAGAGGACTCCAGTGTTTCGTAGGTATATATTCACAATTTATTAATCATCACTTACATTCCACTATATCTATTATAATTGATTGATCGATCAGTACTAAAAGGAACCTTGTGTCCTTATTATAAGGATTTAACTGTGTAAAAAGTCAATGTCATGAAATGTAGTGTGCAGTTTTAAATGTTGATAACTTGTAGTGTAAAACAATATTGTCAGTATGTCACATTTCACTTCTAAAGCTCGATTGAAATGAATCCTTAGGGATGATTAAAGACAGTTGCTACATGGTGACATTATTTCATAAATAATATCCCTTTCACAATACCAGCGTGCATGTGAGAGAAGACAGGGAAAGCATCTAAGAAAGCAATTTCAGCCTAAAAAAACATGCACAAGAATACTTTCTCGTGATAGTAACACAGTGGTGAAACTGCAAAAAGCAATACATATGGCCACACCAAGCAGCAATCAGTGGTTCGTTTGGAGTTATCATTGGACAGACAGCACCGTGTCCTTCCTGACACGATGTGGTCCTCTCAACTCGTCTAACTTCATGACCCCATCCTTATAAGTTCTTACAGCAGGGCTTCTTCTCTTCCTGAGCTTCTGCGGGTGCGGAGTTGGGATTGGACAGCGTCACGCCGCCAGCCGAGCCACGTTTCACCTCTTTGCTGCTTACTTTCTTGTGGATTTCTGCAACACGGTCAATGAATTAGTTTCCCAAATTAACAACAGATATCACTGCTGTGTAAATTCTACGCACAATGCTCCAAGGATGAAAAATAAGCAGAAATATGAGCTGTAGTATTGACAGTATACAGTACCTGTGAGGACGTTGTTGAAAGCGGCTTCAACGTTTGTTGATTCCAAGGCAGATGTTTCCATGAACAGCAATCCGTTCTTTTCTGGTTATAAAAAGTATATATAGACACATACACTACATTTTCAGCAAACGTATATTATAATAAGTGTATAAACAAGTTGAAAACATTCTATAACATTGAAGTAAAATTTTAATAAGAACCTGCAAAATTTTTCGCATCCTCGGTTGACACAGCTCGTACCGATTCCAAGTCTGTCTTGTTACCAACCAGCATGACGACGATTTGGGAATCAGCGTGATCGTAAAGTTCCTTCAGCCAGCGTTCGACACTCTGGTAAGTCAGTTGCTTTGAAATGTCATAAACTAGCAGCGCTCCAACAGCACCACGATAATACCTGCAGCAAAGGAACAGCAGAAGATCAGGAAATCGATAGGATCCTGGTCCATGATGGTGCTCTGAATGGTCATATCCTTGCTCTGTTTCACATCCACATCCCAACACATGCACCAGATAGTCTGTGTTCAGGATTGGTTGTTTTTAAGCCCATTGGCAACAGAGCCATAATGATCTAATAAACCATTTGAGAGTCTCCAAGGGCCAGTTTGGGCCAGTTTGAGACACATTGGACAACTGGAATTTTTTTTTATTAAAAAGATTCTTATTTAGACAACGGTTGGATCTCTAAAATGAAGGTCACTCAAATAATGCTTTTTTTGGATTTAGTTGTTGCTTGGGCAGAATTTTCTAATTGGTTTTCAAGTCATCAAGAGAATGAGAACTGGGAATTTGAGAGGTGCAATAAAAGATTATAATTGTCCTGTTCTCTGGGTAGATGATGGCATTCATCTCTTCCCGGCCAATCAGAGCAACCCTGGCCGATCAGGGGTGTCTGTAAGCACCCTGTACCAGGTAGTTAGTTTTCTTGATTGCTTGTTTTAGATGTGGTGGGAGCTTAGAGTGAGCGTAACGACGAACTGTCTGGGGGTTGTTTTTGGAAACAAGAACGGAAGTTTGCATTTTTTGACTAAAGCGGTCTTCGCTTTAGGATCCGAATTTGTTTGGTGTTTCCTCAGTCTTTCGATCTTTTGGATCACGAAAACTCATAAAAGTTTGGATTTAGTTGCTACGCAAACTTAAACCAAGTAAACCCTCGGGATCTGGCAGATATTATCTGACGCACAATGGTCTAAGCTTTCATCATCTAATTAGATTGCAAGTTGGACTGGAGTGCAGTGAGCCATTTCTCTTGTGAGTAACAAGGTGTTTGGCAAGACACCTACAAGAAGTATGACTACTGGCAGATGTATAGGCTTGCTCACATACTCACCTTTTTGCAATACTGAAGGATTAAGTGTTCTTTGTACTAGAAGATGGTAAGAGTTGAGGATGCCATGATATATGTGTAAACAGCAGATACAGTGGCAGCGTAATCAACACAGATGGCATACCAAGCCATTAAACAAAGCTCATCACAACAACATGGAGGGTATTTATGAGCTGTGAAGGTGTTGTGCAGTGTATCGCTTCACATCCTGGCCCTGTTATTTTTTCCTAGTATTGGTGTTTTTGTCTGTTGAATCAAGCTAATTAGATTTTCCCACTAATGTGACATCAAATAATATGATCCCCTTCCCCAGCTTGTTTCTCAGCTCTGCTGTTCTCTGGATGGATGTGGATCAGCAGTAGCTTAATTACATAGACACCGAAATGGCATGTTCGTGTGAGGAGTGAAAAAGGGGTTTGAGAGATGAAAAAGATTTATTGTCATGCACACTTTGTGGAACTCTGAGTTGTGTTAACTTGTTTAATAAATAGTAAGATATGGCACCTTAAAGATTAGCTAATGTGGTGAGAATCAGTTAGTTGTAATCTGAAAGTAGAACTGGATTTTGCCTTTAGTATTGAGCGTTTTTTGAGGAACTACTATCTCCTGAGCAAGGTACTGCCCTTTTGGTGAGGACTGCCTGTTCATTATACAACAGTTCTCTAAAATGAAGGTCACTCAAAGAATTCTACTAATAAATAATTAAATGGCCTTCCACTGCCCGGTTTTACTACGAGCGTGAATACTTACGCTGAGGTGATGGCACGATACCGCTCCAATCCGGCTGTGTCCCAAATCTGGGCTTTAATAGTGAGGCCATTCAGATCCATAGTCCTCGTACTGAACTCCACGCCAATAGTGGTCCTGCTGTCGTGGTTGAACTCGTTCTTAGTAAAGCGTGAAAGCAAGTTGCTCTTGCCTACGCCCGATTCCCCGATGAGAACCACTGGGGAAATAAGCACACAGCTGACTAGAAAGCCATGAACCTGGAAGCTGTTAGCAGTACAGACCTGTAGTATTTAGCAAAAAAAGAAAAAATTTGGTTTAGCCTGGACTCTAATCTTAACGTGGACTGAAGATGTTATGAGTCATTTGTGAGAGATCCATTTAAAAATACCTGTTACTATACACTCGCTGTAACTATTTGGGATGTTCCAGGTATGTCTAAGCAAGTCTGAGACATTTAAAAGTTGGATCATTGACAGCATCACACCCAGTAAACAGCGAGTGATTCATGTACGTCCTAATGCCTGACTAAAGAGAAATGAGGAAACTGTGCTGGAAATAACACAATGCTGATTCACACAGGCTGCGCGTCTTCTGGATTTCTTTTGCGTACTGTACTGTACCTTGTTTCACTTTAGCTGTACTTATGAACGCAACATTCTAAGATAGAAACTTTCCTCTAATATTGTAGAAATCTAGAACCTAAGCGATTCGCTACACCTTTTTCAAAATTATTGCAAAACCTTGCACTTTACAAAGTAAGAACGAAGACAAATACACTCTGTTCTCCCTTATTCAGTAACCTGTGGTGTGCAAACAACACACCAGTTGCCATGGCAAATCAGATTTGTGACCTTGACGCATTTTGCAAGGATTATGTGTGGTGTGTTGTGAGAAAGGAAGGAAAAAAAAAATCTGGACGAAAATATCTTTCTCTGGCTGCATGAAGGATCGGTGGAATATCTTGAATTAAGTGCATCTACAGGTGTTTAAACCAAACTGTTATTAAATTAAATGTGTATTTCATGTTGCCACAATTAAAATTGCACTCTCTCCTTACGGTTGTGTTTTGCAAATGTTGTCATGTTAAACCTAACGGCGCATGATTAAGATATTGTTTGCTTTGCAGCCGAAGAATCCAGGATTGCTTTATAACTGACTCTTTTTTGCTGTCAAATATCAAGGCATTGATTGCTCTCACCACTCTACAGACATTCTTTCAGTTTTTGAGGTGACAAAATGCATTCATGTGTACATTCTGAACTAAGAGTTAAAAAACAACAACAACACACACACAAAAAAGACGACACACCTTTAAAGACAAAGTTGTAGGCCTCGTCTGTTCCCATTCTCAGCCCTCACATTAGTTCCTCTCTGTCTCAAACTCTGGATAAAGTGTCATGAGTCAGGATCCAGGAGCGTCAGGACGGAAGACAAAACAGAGATGACGAAGCACTCAGTCAGCCCTGCCTGATGTGAAAGCCAAGTATGAAACAAAGAAGCAACCAGGAACGCTCCAGACAGTCCTGTGTTTCTAGGTGTGAAGTTTCACCTGCGAGGATGAGGAAGTAGCCGTGATGTTTGGCTTGGCATTTCCGCTGATAAGTAAAACTCTGGTGGCTGGAGATGGGGTGTGACCCAATCGCAAAGCAGGTTGAACGAGTAGAACGAGCACAGGTGCAGTCATACGAAACTGCCCTCTGTGCTGCACTTGCTCAGCCAATGGCGAGACAGAGTGACACTAAAACCGCCCGCATTTCAGGAACAGCCAATCCACGAGCCGGCCCTACAGAGCAGGAATGCGGAATGCGTCGCCTTCAGCTCCAGACGAACTCGCCTACATGAGAAAGTGTGTGGAAATACATATTACACCGAGCTTAATTAGGTCACTCGGGACGTCGGCTCACCTACTAGAGCAAACGGTCTGAATGGCACCTGATATGGTGTTCCGGTGTTACTGATTACATCCAGTTAGAACTTTTTACACCCAGAAGAGCAATGCCTTCCAATGTAAAAAAAATAAATATATATATTTTATTAACGTAATCAAAATGCATGTCAAAATGCATTTATTGGTGATTTTCACTCAGAAACTATTGTGAAGAGTCTGTTAGGGATTAGAGTTGAGACATTTTGTATAATATAAAAGAACATTTTATTAAAACAACAGATAAATTTGCATTCCTGCGCTTTGCATTAAACCCAATTAATCTGTTAAAAATTTTGACTAAAGAACAAAACGGCTTGTAAGTAGTTTACATTAATAATAAAAAATGTGAACCTCTTGCTTATGTCGCAGGTCAAACATGATGACCACAAATTAATCCGCTCACTCCGCATTAATAGATAATTAATAACTTTTTAATTCTTTCATATTTCTTTAACTTGCCACATGGTTCTGTAGTGCTAAAGTTAAAATAAATGTTCTATCCAGCCTAGTTTTGAGTGTATTAATCATAAAATAAAAAAAAAACGAACAATGTGTTCTAGACAACAGTTCCTGATATTATGAGACATGAGGAAATAACCTAAAAGCCACATGAAAGGAACCTCACAACTTTCAAACAGGAGAGTCACACACAAAAAAAAAGGTGTAAGGTTACTTCCTTTTTCATATGAATAAGGCCTTGTTTGATTGCTAAATCTTTGGTTGGTTTGGTTTCCATTCATTTTGATTGATTATCCTTTAGATTTGTGAGACTAACATGCAACGAAACAAACTTTGCCGATGGATTGTTTAACGAGTTTCCTGGAAATATTCAAATTATATCAGTTTGACAGATTCTGATTGTATGAGTGAGTGAAAATCACCACCAACCACGTACAAAATGACTATATACTGTATCTATACATCTAACAAAACCGCACAGTTGGCGTGTCTGTACATTGAAGATATTTGCGAAAAAAATTTTTTTGGGGATGTAAGATGAGCAATAGAACACATCTAGATGGTTTTTGGAATTTTTGTCTGTCTGTCTGATAGTTTGTGCACACATCACGTAAAAACTACTGAACAAATTTTACAGGTGATTTCACGGGTGTATTTGGCCGAGCTTGAGGTAACATATAGGCTTTGTTTCAACACAATCGGGCCACGGGAAGAGAAGATATGCTACTTTGAAATTTAAATGGAAAATGCCCTACTATCATAAAAAACCATCAACCTTGGAAAAAAATCATTAGTTCATCTCAAAATTCAACAGACGGCGCTGAACATTTTTTACATACGCTCTTATGAGTGTGCAATTGAAATTTACTTAATAAATCCGATCTCACACCTTAATACCGCACACTTCACGGTAACACGTAAAAATCATTAGTTACAAAATTCAGCAGATGGCGCTGAACATTTTTTAAAACGTGTTAATTAACAATTAAATTCCACGCGAATAAAGTCACGGGCACATCCAGTATACAGCTCAGGAAAAAATTAGAGGCCACTGCAAAATAATCTGTTCCTTTTTTTATTTTCTTACAGGTGCACGTATTGGTCATTTTTTTGTGAACAGCTCAGAACAGCTTTGCTTGATGGTTTGTAACCATCCGTCTTCCTCTTGATGACATTCCAGTTTCCTGGAGTAAATTTAAGTGGTCTCCTTTTTTTTTTTCCCCAGAGCAATATACACACACACACACAAACACACACCATTTGACACCATTGACCCCTTACCTAGAGTGACTTTTTAAAAGATATATCTAATCTCTATATCTGAGCAGTTGAGGACCTTGCTCAAGGGCCCAACTGTGGTCATACTTTGGACATACTGGAGTTTGAACCTATGATCTTCTGATTTGTAATCCACCATCTTAACCACTAAACCACCCGTATCACTGAGATCAGATATTGGTTACAACCAATATATATACATCCGGAAATGTCTCAACAAAAAAAATTTATTTGCAAGTACAGTGGAACCTTGGATTACGAGCATAATTTGTTCCATATTTCAAAACACTCGTAAACCAAATTTAATTTTCCCATAAGAAACAATGGAAACTCAAATTATTCGTCCCACAGTCCAAAAAAATAAATACATAAAAATAATTAACACAAAATATTAAGTAAAAATAAAACTAATTAACCTGCACTTTACCATAAAAAAATAAGTAAAAATAAATCCCAACAGATACGTGTGTCAGAGCAGTGTTTCTGTGTAGAGCAGAGAGAAAGAGTGTGTGTGTGTCTATGAAGGCGAAAGTAGGAGGGGTCTGTGTGTGTGTTTCTGTGAAGGCGAAAGTTGGAGGGGTCTGTGTGTGGCACAGTTTCCAATGACGCACGCGCACACAGACACAAAGAGCAGCTGATACAGAAAGAGAAAATGGATCTTTAACCTCTCTAATGAGACTTGCTTTTGCT
>JAQMYJ010000019.1:1511014-1531674 GCA_030014305.1 Clarias laeviceps | reverse complement strand
TGTAGCTCGACAGAGAGAGGGAAAGAGAGAGAGGGGGAGAGAGAACAGAAGAGGAGAGATAACAGTTAGGTCTGGTCGCAGTCACATATTGTATAAAGTGAACGTATATTTACTGTAGAGTGCAAGCAGAGACTCCGGCAGGACTCACTATGACAGCATAACTAAAAGGGAGAGCCAGAAGGAGACATGAGGGCTCCCTGAGATGAAAGCAAAAAGTTGTTTTATATAAGAGAGTTATAAGTTGTACTGTATGGTGTTGGGTTCGAACCTGCCTCGGGCAGTGAGACAGGAAGTGTGGGCACTGATGAGCCTTTTTAATAGCAGCTGTTGAGTGCTCAGTCCACTTAGAAGTAAGCATGATTTTCGTCACCATAACAGCTCCCTAAAATAGATGAGTGTTTAATAAATGAAACTAGCGCAGAATTTCACAAAATGATCCCTGAAAGGGACGACACACTCCATCACTAAGCTCCATACACACCTACTGTATTCATACACACATGTACACTATTTGAAATAGCAAATTTATTTACTGGCATGTTTTTAAATGGTGTGAGGACACACTAGAACCCAAAAGAAACTCACATGAGCACTGAAAACATGCCACACATGCTTAAATGCTACTACATTACCATACTGTCTTTCCATTTAAACAGTTTAATTTAAGACATATCAAATTGGAATCGCACAAACATACTTTTTTTTTTTTTTACTATTTAATGTAATATTAGAATTTTTGCTGGTTGTTGGGCTAGAATCTGTTTTAAACAAAAAACTATTTACCTTAATTTCAGTAAAAAGATGGTTAAAACTGAGATTCATGTGAGCTCCTGTAAGGAATAAGTAAGGCTTAACCTGCTGTATTTTTATTTTTATTTTTTTGGGGGTTTTAACCTGAATTACAAACAGATAATCCTTCAGCCTAGATAACAGTAGTTTGTTTCTGATAAAGTTAACTATTTTAGCTAGGTTTTCTCAAACTGTGAGAGCAGAAAGCACTTGATCAAATGTTGAAATCAGCAAGGTTTCTGATGGACGAAACTGGACAAACTTACAAATTACATTTATTAAACGTAGAGAAATGCTGATAACAGAGTAGAACAGAATAACTAGATTGCAAAAGACTGCCATCTGACCTACAGTCTGAAACAATGGCCTTTATCAAGACTTGCCCTTTCTGCAATCAAAAACACGTCACATTGCAAAAAATATCGAAAAACAATTAATTACCTGGATAAACGTATCGCATACACACCCTGTTTCTTGTCTTTAAAGCCTGTGAGCTCTAACAGCAAACACATTCAGCCTTGCTTTCTCAGCCAGACTGGTTCACCTCAGCAAGTGAGTATATTCTTTTACATTTTCTGTAGTTTATGAATTTATATATAAGTTACATTTATACGTCAAAACAGACAAAAGACATCAATAACATATAGATAGTTTTTGTTTCTTATAGAAAATGTTTTACTTGGCAGAATTTGATCTGGAGACTGTGGCTTTAAAGTTCTTAAACTAACTGTATCATTATTCCAACTTCTAAAAATGTAATGCTTAGGAATATCTTAATATGTTAGCAATTTCTTTTCCTATATTCTTTATATAATGTTCTGTTGTGTAGTATGATTTTGTAATTTTTTTTTTATTTGTCCTTTTTCACCTTTGATTATAGGCAAAGATGAAGAAAATGAATGTTGACCAAATCCTCTGTGTGTCATTACTTCTTCTGTAAGTATGAAATAAGACACAAATACATGCACAAGGTGTCACCTAAACTGTTTTATTTCAGTTAATAATAAAACCTTTTAACTTTTCTACAGTTTGAAACAAGCTCAGTTGATTTTATTGAACTTAATTCACTTCACACTTGCTTTAGGACAACGCCTTAATGTGCCTTATCATAACGTGTGTATTGACATAGCATTTATCATTAATGATAAGGTGTTCCAAGGCAAGTACAGCATTGCACAATGGCCATGAAGCTCAAGATATACAAATACATTAGATCCCTCCATGGCCAAAAATCAGAAATTTTCAAATGCACATCTATTTCATTTTCCCCCCAGGTTGCTTCCCGGGAAGATTCAAAGTGAAAGCCAGGGTTTTAACGATAAGGAGAAGCCCGTCTTTCCACCATCTTACAATATCGGATGGATGAATGCGCTGGCTGGTGAGACTCTCCTGTCTGAAATCACTATTCCTGGAACACATGACACCATGGCACGTTTTGGAGGACCTGCAGCTGAGTGCCAGGCCTGGACCCTGGAGGACCAGCTAAAGGCAGGTATCCGCTATCTGGACCTCCGAGTGTACGCTTTCGAAAACACACTATACCTTATGCATGGGATCATTTACGAGCACTCGACTTTCACCAAGGCTCTCGATACGCTCAAGGCGTTCCTGTCAGAGTTCCCAAGCGAGACGGTTCTTGTCCGAGTCAAGCCCGATCTGTTTGATAAGAGTAAAGTACAGGGCATGGTTGAAGAGCTCATCCAGGGTGATATGAATGTCTGGGCGATGTCTACTATACCACAGCTGGATCAGGTGAGGGGCAAGATTGTGTTCGTACAGGAAATCAGCTTTTTGCTTGGCGTGCCTCTGTTGGAAACTGACACAAAAGGCGACTACAAGGTCACTCACATTAATGACAAGGAGAAAGAAATCCTTCAGCACCTCAATCAAGCCATGACTGAGTGCGGAGGAAATTCTATCATCCTCACTTATTCCAGTGGCACGGGCATCGGCACGTTCGAGGGTATGTTCCTAACACCGAAAAGGGTGGCGGAAAAGATCGACCCTTGGCTGTATGATTATCTGCAAATGCTGCACGTTGAGGGGTCTCAATCATGTTTCGGGATCATAGCCATGGACTTTCCAAGCTTTGACCTCATACAAGCGGTCATCAAGTTTAATAACCCACTTTTCAGGTTTGCTTAAAATTATAATCAAAATTAATGTGTTAATGGATTGCAAATTTACACAAAGAGCCCCAATTATCCCTTGATCTTTGCAATGGCTATTGAAGAAATTTGTTATATGCAATTTACATGTTAACACCAGTCTCTAAAATAAGCCTGTTAGTCATTTCTTTCCTCTGTGGCACCTACCGGACCCTGTTATTCTCAACCTGTTTAGCTATGATTGAAACCGTGATTGTATTGCATTCTGAAAAATAATAGCAATAAAATTTATTTTGCTGCTGCTTTTGTGTGGTGTTATTTTTTGAAGCAAAAATAAGGTAGTGCAAACAGCCAGTGAAGTGTCATGTGTGACAGTGAACCCACAGCTTTGTGTCCAAAAGGAAAACACCAAAAAAAAAAAAAAAAGGCTTCAGTTTGCTAGGAAGTAAAAAGATTGGACTTTGGAGCAATGGAAAGGTGTCATGTGGTCTGATGAGTCTGATTGACCCTATCCCAGAGCGATGGGCATGTCAAGATAAGAAGGTAAGTGCATGAAGTAATGCATCCATCATGCATAGTGGTCACTGTACAAGCCAAGAAATCGGTTGATTCATTTCTGCCTCTGAGCGGAAATAAATGTAGTGACATTGCACAAGGTTATTAAAACAATGCCATGGTGAATGCACAGCACGATCAAAGTTAAAAGGACTCGAGTGAAATATTAGACTGCAGGCCTTTTTGGCCAGGCAATGAAATTTGAATAACACATAAATAGAGACCAAAAGTAATAATTAAATCATTGGAACAAAATGAATGCGTGTGTATGCAAATTACATTTCCTGCTGGTTTCCCATGTCATTTTATCCCACTCTCAATTACTGAGTATTTTGATAGTCTGTTACACTGGGTCTCATATTTGAGATCTCACACTTTGTTAATCATAAGACAATGGCATAATAATAAGCTTAGTTTCCCTTCTATTCATAGCAGAGTGATAACAGTATGGCATTATTATGCTTATGTCACCATCTACAGGCGTGATGACATAACTGCTTGACCTTGTTATAACTATATTCCCATACAACTCAATTCTCAAATCCAAAAACTGTCAAAAAAAACCCCGAATAAATGATAATAATTAATTACTCTTAGCCTCAAAGTTATAGACATATGATGTCGTTACAAAAAAGGATAGCGTTAGTTTCAACCCATAACATTAAAACTACCTGCCCGTATTGTTATAGTGCCCTTGTGTTGCCTAAACAGCTCTGACTCATTGAGGCATCGTCTCCACTAGACCGCTGAAGGTTTCTCTGGTATCTGGCATCAAGACGTTAGCAAGAGATCTAAGTGAGTTGTGAGGCGAGGCCTCCATGGATCTGACCTGTTTGCCCAGCACCTTGAGAACTGTTTACTTGTTGCCGAATATACAGTGGTATGTGAAAGTTTGGGCACCCCTGGACAACGTTTCTGTTAATGTAAACAGTGAAGCAAGTGGGAGATCTCCAAAATGCATAAAGTTGTATTTTAAACAAAATCATTTCTTTTATTTTCATCTTTTACATTTTCAAAATAATTGAAGAGGAAAAGGGCCTGAAGCAAAAGTTTGGGCACGCTGCATAGTTATTAACTAGTCACACCCTCTTTGGCATGTATCACAGCTTGTAAACGCTTTTTGTAGCCAGCCAAGAGTCTTTCAGTTCTTGTTTGAGGGATTTCCCCCCATTCCGTATTACAACAGTCTTCCAGTTCTGTGTTCAGATTCCCCGGCCGTCTTGCACGCACTGATCTTTTGAAGTCTATCCACAGATTTTCAGTGACATTTAGGTCAGGAGGGCCATGGCAAAACCTTCAGCTTGCGCCTCTTGAGGTAGTCTTTAGGACTGGATTTTGAGGTGTGTTTAGGATCATTATCTAATTGTAGAAGATTCAATATTCAAGATTTTAAAACTTTTTTAATCACGGAGGGAAATTGCTTACAAGCAGATCCAAAAGAGTAATAAAAGAGAAATATATTAGAGAAGGGGAATTAGAATAACTTATAAAAGCCGGGGTGGGGGGCAAAAAAACAGCAGTGTAAACAGCAAATTCTGTATTGCACTAATTGGAAGGCACAGCATGTGAGTCTTGACTGAATTTACATATATTACACTTAGAAGGGAAAAAGGAACCATGAACGAGCATTGCATTAATAATACAGTTAACAATATTGCACTTGAAGATTGGTAAGGCCCAATAGTATTGGTAAATGACCAAAAAATTGGGAACAAGTAATATATTAATGTCATATTGTATCATCACAGACGGGTAGCGTTGGTAAACAACTAAGGGAACAAGTATTGTATTCAAAATTGGAAAATGTTTTCTGTTATCATTACTACAAGCCATCCTCTTTTCAACTTCCCCTTTTTTTTTATTTTTTTAGCTTTTTTACAGATGGTGTTATGTTTGCTTCCAGAATGTGTTGGAATTTAATTGGGTCCATTCTTCTCACTACATGTGAAATGTTCCCTGTACCATTTGCTGCAATATAACCCCAAAGCATGATCGATCCACCCCCATGCTTAACAGTTGGACTGGTTTTCTTTTCAAGAAGTTCTGTGCCCTTTGTTCCCCAAACATACCTTTGCTCATTGTGGCCAAAGAGTTTTATTTTAACCTCATCGGTCCACAGGACTTTTTTTTTGCCAAAATGCCCCAGGCTTGTGTAAATGTTCTTTTGCACAATTCAGATGGTGAATTTTGTGGTGAGGACGCAGGAGAGGTTTTCTTCTGATGACTCTTTCATGAAGGCCATATTGGTTCAGATGTCGTGGAACACATGTTAACAGCGATTTCTTAATTACATTCTGATACCTGATACTACAATCTGATAAAATTCTGGTACCTGAAAACATTTTGCTTTCTTATAATAGCCTTCTTCTGCTTTGTGGGCGTCAATGGCTTTCATTTTCAGAGTGCTAGGCAACTGCTTAGAGGAACTCTTTTGGAGATCATTTCATCTTCCACTTGATTAACTGGTCACATTAACAGGATTTTTGCCCAGGGGTGCCCAAACTTTAACAAGCCACCATTACAGATGCCATTGTAACAAGACAATCATTATTATTCATGCAATCTGTCTGTGGTTTTTGATAATTAAATAGTGTATATTAATGAGCATTAAGTACTAACACACACTGCATTAATGGTAGACCCTAATAAGATTTACTATAGTGATTCCCCACGGCTCCGCCCGTATGCAGATCCTGACGCCTGCGTGCTAAAGGAGTGTGTACTCAACATGCTGACAATGTTTCGGCAGCCTTTACTTCTGCCGGTCATATGTGCCATCACTGTAGACGCTCTGCAGTCCGATCCGGGGCTTCAGTAGCTATAAGCTTGGCCTGATGTAACCGTTTTCGCCACTCTTACATTCTTTTCTCCTTTTTCATGTTTTGGTTACACCAACCTACAAAATGATTTAAATAAAAGCTCGGCCTGATATATACGAGATGTCTCTGTTCTACCATTAATTGTGAATGGCGTGTTCGGTCAACTCACTGTTGCTCTCCACGCTACTCCAAAGTTTCATCAGCCGTTATTGTGTGAGCTGCCTATGGTGGCATTTTTCTCTTAAAAAACTGATGACGCTGCACATTTGGTGAGGAACACCTGTGACAAATCTGTGATGGAGCTATCTGTGCAAACACCAACCATCCAATAGGTTTCTAAGAGTAAGTTTAAGTTTTAAGAGGGAAAGTTCATGCCTTAGGTAGATCAGAAATAACAGGTCATAAGATGGGAATACATTTATCAATCCTCGGGTTTATTTATATGCATTATGTAGGGGTATATATAATAAATCAACATTATAATAATGTCTAACATCTTTTCAGTCCATTCTTCCTTTTTACAGGCCCATATGTTCATGTTCAGCTTAAGTGCTTTGACTCTCAGTCTAAATCTTTCTTGTTTCCGTAATTAAGTGCTACAACAACAGTAATGATAATCAGTTCAAAAAAAGTAAAGAAATTTATTAAGACGAAGAAAGAAAAGTTCATAGGAGCCTGGAGAATCCAAACTGAGTACATGGTGTATATGCTGATTTTGTCATCTGCGTATTTAAATAATCTAAATTCCATTATTCTGAGTGAATACAAATGTTTGCTGTTTTGTGAGAGATAAAATAAATATGCTCCGGGTCGAAATTATTGGCTTCCTCTACTTTGGTAGAGTGACTGACAGCATGGACGAGGCAGTTGGGAAGACTGTCACACAGAGACTCAACCACCGATTCAATACCACCTTTCTCTTCCTCTATTTGATCCTTTATCTGGTTCTTGTTGAGTGGTTTAGGTTCAGCAGAAAAAGACACAACAATTCTTATTTTATTATTGCACAAATAATCAAAATAATTGACACCCCCATCATTTAGATGGTGTCGCTTGCGAGCTAGACGCTTGAGAAATTTTCTCTCATCATCTTTAAACACCCTAACTGACCAGGAGACCCAGTCATACTTCTTGACAAGAGCATCCAGGAGGACCTTTGGAAACTCAGAGTCGACACTGCTCTGCCTCTCCTTGATCATTTGATCTAAATCAGTCTTGGCTTGCTCAGCAAACTTATTCACACATTCATCCACCGCTGCCTTCATGCGCTTCTCCACGTCCTCCATGCGGACTTGCCATTCCTTCACCACATCCTCTCCAACAGTGCCATCCTTTAGTGCAGTGTAGCCCATAAATGCTATAACACCAATCACAAACACCTTCTTCATGCTAGCACAGAATTCCTCCACTGGCCTCCTGCTCCTCTGCTCGGTGAGAAGTATCGTGTCCAGCATCGTCTCTCCAGTGGTGTTCTCTTTAGTGATGGCATTGTACAAGCATTCAAGGTTCTTGTCTCCCTCATATTCATCAAAGAATTCAAGGAACTCCTCGATCTTTACCTTTTTAAACTTGGGCTTGGCTGTGAAAATATAATTAAACATTTTATACTGTTCGTTTATCTGTGAGTAGAAGTTAAAGTTCTGCATGTTCAACGATGACCGTTGCAATGCGAGCTCTGTTTTCTTCATATCACCCTGCATCTTTTCCAAGTTCCGGTTGACATTTTCAAACTGCTCAGCAAGATACTTAGCCTCATTGCCCTCTGGGTTGCTAAGGAGCTCAGCTGAAACCTTAAAAACTGCCTCCAGGATGGGATGGAACTGGCCAACAGTGGCTGCCAGGACCTCACAGCCTTGGCCTAGGATCTCCATTCCTTTTTCAATACTGTCCCTATTTTCTTCAAACCACTCCGTCACCCCAGTCATATTGGACGTCAGGAAAGAGATCCTGTCTTTAATCCGTTGTAGAAGGCAAATGTTCTTTCTGTAACACAGCAAGATTAATCATTTTAAAAAGCTTTTCTCAGGCAGGCCATATCAAATTGAATAAAAATTTTTTTATTAGTCACAAAAATAACCAGATGCAGTACATTGTGCACTAAAATGCTTCTTATGGATGTCCATATGAAACGGTATTTATCTAAAAACTTAATTTATTTACATAAAAAAAAAAAGATCTAATCTAAAAAAAAAAAATTATGTATGGAATAAAATACAAATATGTGCAATGCAGGTGTGTAGGATATGTTGTGCATGTAAACAGGAATGTTGATTTATACATAAATATATAAATATTACTAGTTCTGTGGAACCCCAAGACAAAATTCCAAAGTAAGTAGTCATTCACTCATCGCTAGGGTGTTGCTAGGTGGAAGCTATGGTATTCCAGGTGGCTGTTGGTTAGGTACTGTAGTTGCTATGATATGATTGTTGTTTGCTAGGGCGTTTTCTAAGCAAGACTCAAAATGTAGTCCGGAATATGCCTTTCAGGTTTTTTTTTAAGAATCCATCTAATATTCCATGTGTTGTAACTGTTTGGTTAAACTAAGCTCTGCCACACAATGATTCATTCACAAGTAGAGGCAAAATTCTTTGCAAACATAAACATGCTTTATAGTTATTGACAGACAGGCACTCAGCAGTAATTTGACACTACGGTTTTGAAACTCAAATCCCAAGAATAGTTTGCTTTGCATATTATTGTCATGGTAGCCCTGGGAAAGCACCAAACTACATTTCCCCTCACCCCGACCAAATCACATGTCTGTAATCACCTGTATCTCGTTACTATTATCAGTATGGTCTGGTACAGCACGCGTGGACTAACATGTCATGTTTGTCTTGATCTTGTTCTATATTTTACTAATCTGTATGCTTTTGACCGCAGCCCATGCTTAAAGTTTTTGTTTGTTTTATTTTTCTTTCTTTGAGCTTCACACATATAAAATATTATCTGCACTTAAATCCACCTTTGTTTCCATTGCCGTGACAGAATGCTAGACGTAAAAACGGATGCAACAAGTCTGTTCCTGTGCATGTAAGCACAAACAGGCAGACTTGGGAGAAGCAGAGGTGGCTCGACTAGTTGAAGGCCCACATAGACCAGCTCTATCTTCTTCTTCTTCTTTTTTTTTTTTGTTTTTTATAAAGGGGAGTGGCTACAGCCAGTGTGTTTTCCCTGTCTATGCAGAAAAACATGAACAGAAACACAAACAGCTGCACCCAAACCAGGGCTCAACAGGATGGCCCCTTTAACTTTGGCAAGGACGTCTTTGCCCTTCTCACCTTGCCACTTAAGGATGCCATTTTGTCCCACTCTCTCACCATGGGTGCCTTTTAGTCTCCCTGCTCCGCCTTGGACGTCGCTAAACCATTCAACTCCACTTCAGACCTTTCTACTCCATCGATGACATCACTGTGTCTCCTTGTTATGCTCGCTGCATCATCAGCCCCAGCATTCACACTCTGAAATATAATCTGCACTTTCCTCTGCCTTCACCTCCATCTTTCTGACAATGATGTAAAATGTAGGAAATTTGCATGGGTGTGGCTATAAGTTGTTTGTGGCATAGGCCAATAAATAAATGCATAAAATTCATTGTAAACTTAATTTTAAACAAGATTTGCTTTACTAAATGGGAAGGGTGTAATAGAGCCACCCCCCCATAGCCAGTGTCAATGAAATGGCATTATTTGTAATGGGTTCCTAGAGGTACCTATTGTTCAAGTTTCATAACATTTACTGATTGTAAACATATCAAATGACTGCTGTTAACTGCATAGCCGATCTAAATTCATTGTCCATGAAAAAGGCATAAAATTGCAAATAGAATAACAAGAGTAAGATGAACAGAATGTTGGCCTTGTCAAGCCAAGGTGGTAAAATATTAGGAATTTATAATCATTTGTGACTCAACAATAAAGGTATATTATTAACACATACACAAATGTATATCTTCAAAGCCAACTTATTTAAAATGCATTTTAATTAGGTTTCTGGTCGTGTTCAGTTTCCCATTTCAGAGCCTTTTAAAGCTTCGAATAAAGAATAAAAAAAGCCACCAAGCCACTTTTAGCGTGTGTCCGCACAAAGACCAGGCTTTTATCTTTAGGTCTTTTCTTTTCAATGTCAAAACCACATCCTTGGTTACTACCACAGTAACATGTCAATATTTATATAAGGACAAGCTCCGGCCATCTTGAAAACTTTCCTCACTTTATATATCACAAACTAAATCCATTAGCAGATACAATCAAATTTGTATACAAGATAGGTACAGATAACAGGAAGGATCTTTTTTTTTTTTTAATGAGAGTGTTTATTGAATTTACCTTTTGATCTTTTAAAATAGCTTGATTAAATAAAGATTAAAAGAAAACAAAGGAGCGCAAAAATTAATGCAACAAACTGAGATAAGGAAATGGCTTACAGTCAGTTGGTGAAATGTGAAGAGTGAGAGAGCCTCGCCCTCTGCAGTGTTTCAGTATATTCCAGCTGTGTTGAAGAGCTGCAGCCTCTGTGACGCAGCATGTATTTATAGCCTCACTTCTCACGGCACTCCCACTTTGGATGGACTCCACCTCCTTGGAAGCCCCTTACAAAGGAATGGCTAATATCCAGGAAACTCTGCCTGTTTTATACGCTTCTACTCTGCTCTCCTCCCCCAACTCAAAAAAAAAAAAAAAAGAAGAATAACAGAAACCTGTTTTCCAGAACAGCTTCGTTATTCATGTGTGTTAAGTTCACACTAATTGTTAAAAAGTTTAAGCTAGACAAGTAGTTATGTTATGTATTGACGCCCAGTTTTCTTAGGTATACCCTGGGTTGAATACACTATTAATTAAAACCTATAAGATCTTAAAAGCAAACTATTTCCTGATATACTCAGAAACATACAATGGCACCAAAGCAATACATTACAGAATGTAAGAATTTAGGATCGATATGATGATGAATAAGAGTGCAAAATAATTTATGGCATTTCGTTTGCGTGAATTAAATAAACTAGTAGGTAATTAGTAATACATTTCTACACATGTCTATGTATATATGGACTAAATGTGACAGCAGAGCAGCTTCGGAGCAGCTTGACTGAAGTGCCATTATCGTGGAAATTAGCCTGAGGCCTTTTCTATCAATGCGCTCAGTTATCTTAACCATCACTTCCAAAGAACTTACATTGTTTTTAAAGGTTGGCTGACACCCAGAAAATAATGTCACAATGCAAAATTTTTGTATCTTATTATGTCAAATACATTTCATTTTAATTTTGTATGTTAAACCTCACCTAGTCCATGTGCATCCTGAGAAGAACATTAGTTAGGAATAGATCAAAAAGGGAAGAAATGGTGAGGAGTAAAATATTCAGATTCATGTCTGAAGGTTTATAAAAACATTACATTTTAGGTCAATTCATTTCAGACAGAAGTGCAGATGCAAATTGCAGGTTTACTGTATATTAATGCACTCTTTCTAATATGTTATAATTTTTATAATCCTAATGTACACAGTAATGGGAATGACTAAAGAACATTCAACAAACTCATTAATGTTTTCCTTTAGAGCGTACAGTTGTAGAAGTGTTACAACCCATAAATCACACTATTCTGTGTTACCCAGAAGTGGCTGGTGACTCTTTTAGATAAATAGAATAAGGCAGGGGTAGTTCAGTGGTTAAGACACTGGACTACTGATTGGAAGGTTCCAGGTTCAAACCCCAGAACCACCAAGTTGCCACTGCTGGGCCTTCTGACAGTGTGTAATGAAAACCTTAATAATGACCACAGACCGGTTTTAAAATTACGTTTAAAAAAAATGAATTAAACAAATATTACCACAATAAATTTTTTTTTACCATAAAACAAACAATATTAATATGCTTTACATTAACATAATATTTCATACTTTACTAAAATTATGGCACATATTACATGCTTGAAAGCAAAGCGCAACCAATAAAAAGTTGCCTTAATAATATAGTAATAACACTGGCTTGCTCATCATAATGCATTCACATACCTTTCTAGCAGTAAAGTTGCAGAACCTTTAATTTTTTTTTTATTGCTGTGGTTGATGAAAGGAACATTGCAGAACTTACCACTAGAGGAGGCTGTTTACCAACAATCAGTGACTGGTAAAGCAAGGATTAGCCTGAGAACTGGGGGGTATTTTGTATAGGTTCTTAACATGTACCACAAACATCATATAAAATCAGGGAAGTGCTCGAGTGTGTAAAACTGAGTGTGTTTTAAATCTCATGACGACAGCTTGTGAGTGCAATATGAGGATATTGTATAGAAAAAAAGCTTTCCAGACTTGACATGTCAATGTAATACTTTGTAAATCCTGCAGATGTCACTAACCTACTGCTGCAAAACGCATTAATTTGCATATTGCTCTGTGACGAGGATACCTGATCATCCATCTTGGAGTGAGTTACCTGACCTTAAAAACACAGCCTGGGATTTTATAATGACTATATTCATAGAACTGTTGAATGTTCTATTTTTACAATTTAACAGTAAATAAAATAAAACTCTTTTGTTGTTGGAAAAGCCAAATATTTATTTTTTTGATAACAATGAAACAGTATGGCCCATCATTCACAAATCTGCCAAAATGAATAACACTGATCATAATAAACAAATAATTTGATTTACAATATACAGCTTTACTATACATTCAACAACACATTTAGATTTATAGTCATATACGATGTTGCATAATCTGCTTAAAGAGAAAAAAAGATTGGAATACAAGGTCCTAAGGAATAAAAACAATACAGAAAGAGATTAGTGTTCTCACTGCTCAAAAATAAATTGCACTGATTTTGTTGATCATTGCCCCCATTATTAATCAGTAGAAAGCAAGACAGCTGCAGTTTAACAAACTTTCTTTGAATTTGGCATCACTCTTCCTCAGTACATTTGTCTAGGGCTTCTTGCATCTTGGTTTGAATGACGATGACTTTCGGGCCCCATTCTTCCCTGAACTCATCCTCATCATCCTCAGTGACGACATAGTAGGCCATCAGTGCAATGAGGCCGATGTGGAAGAGGTAGGCCAAATGAGCACATCTAGCCTCCATAATCTTCCTATTCCCGTTGCAGTGCTCTAGATAATCTTTCAGCAATGGCCTCCCGAAAGGACCGTGCTCTTCTGTGATGGCTCTGTAGTACTCATTCAAATTCAGACGGCCCTTTTGTTTTCTATAGGTTTTCTTGAAATCCACCCTGTAACGGTCACCTTTTTCCGGGTCCTTACTGACTCCGTCCACCATTTTCTTGAAGGCTCTGTATTGTTCCTCGATGTTCTTTTCCAGGTCACCATAGTTTTTCTTAATCTCCATAATCTGAATCTGATCCAGGAGCTCTTTGTTCTGTTCAGACATTCTCTTCAACTTGTCATGAATCTGCTGAAAGTCCTTGTCCAGCTCGTTGACTTCATCATCGTCCAGGCCTTTTCTCACCACACCGACCAACGTGGTGACAATGCCAAACAGAGGGTTGAAGGAAGAGGCAAAGGAGGACACTTTCTCCAAGCAACCCAACACTATGACTGCAGTCTGCTTGATTTGCTCCTTGTCTGCCATGGATGCAGAAATGTCACTGGTTTATGGAAAAAAGAAGGACATTTTTATTAAAGAATCAAATCTGAACTGCACAGGAATTGCTTTCTGCCATATCAGCCCCACAAAACAAGATCTCCAGTTACATCCAGCTTATTCCTGGGGATGCTACTGCAGAAATCCTTGTGGGTACAACTCCCAGTAACTGGAGGAAATTATAGTCGAGACTGGAGTGTGTTTCATTGTGGTTTCTTAAATTACCATTGTTTACTTTAGCACTTTTTTGGTAGTGTTTAATTTCAAGAAATCACAGGATGCAGAAATAAGGTAAATGTAATATCACTATGTTCACTGTCCAGTGCATAGGCAGTTATTCACTATATATGTTACACATTTTGTTAAAACCATGGCTGTCCAGTTTATTCATCCTATGCTTAAACATAAACATTTTCTTTCATTATCTTATAATTGTTGCTCAGTACACAGTAGGTTACTGTTTAATATTTAACAACTGAGGAGGGCGATGTAACATTAGATAGAGACTCACATCGTGACTAAACTGTTCCACGGAGCATTCTATGAATATCGATCTTGGAAAATCAATAAAATTCAAACCGGTGGCAACATTTTAGTACTGGTTGTGGTTTTAGTTAAAAATCTATGGTTAAAACATTAGGAAAACCAATCTAGCTTTCTTTAATAAGCCGGGATTAAACAGTGCATCATGCAGTCCACTGGACACAAGTCGTCAGTTTCTTGATGTATATAAAAAGCTTATTTTAATGTCATATAAAAGAATTATTTTAATTAAACTGCAAATAAAAACACCCTGTAAATCTAATACCGTTAATCAGAAACCATGACCTTCAGCTGAGCTTCTTGTTCCTATTTTTTAATTGTGAGTCAGAGATAAAAAAAAACAAAACAACAACTGTCCATAGCCAAAATTAACTGTACTTGGTAACATACAATATAGAGAATGCATCTAGTACTAATGTACTGCCCAATGTCAGGCTAAACTGGTGAGGTTAACATGAAAGCAACCCAAGCAACGACTCTCTAAACCACATCAGACAATATCAGTACAAAATTATATGAGGTATACAGTAAACAGCAAGAAAATGGACTAAGGTAAGTGTCTTACCTGCTCTAGTATTTATTCCTGTTTCCTTCCTTATGACAATGCTGTTTGCTGGGTGCAGGTAGCTAGTATATTAACTTCAGGCTGGAGATAGTGTCCTTACCACTCTGCAGTATGGGCAGGCTATGGGAGTGACTCACATCTGAGAGCCACTCATTGTTTGTCTTTTTTTCAAGGGGGAGTGCTTTGGTGATTTCTGTTCCTGGCTTCTGAAAACAATGCCTTGAAGCTGTTCAGTTCAAATACAGTGACGAAACATATGCATACATCAGCAGATTTATCAACCCACCATGTTACAATAGGAGAAGTGAAAAGATTAAAGCTGTTAACAAATAAAAATGGGTTTAAACCATATGTAATTATGGCTGTACATCACTGCAATACCCTATAGCCATGTCTGTGCTTTTCCTTGCCATGTAATTTATAGTCGTGTCCTTAAGTATTTGGACAGTGTCGTAATCTCTAAATTTTCCTCTGTATACGGCTACAGTGGACCTGAAATGAAGCAATCAAGCTGCAATTGAAGTGTAGACCTTCTGCTTTAGCAATTTGATAGCAAGAATGAATTATGAAAATTAAAGGAAGAGAATTTTTGGGAACTATCAATATGTGGTCCAAAGAGGAGATGATGCAAGTAAAGAAGGGCATCGTTTGCTGAAAAACAACGCAGGCTGTAATAAGGTTTTGGGAAGGGCGGGCAGAGGCGGAGTTAACGGGAAGCTTTTCCCTTTATTGATTTCACTTTTCAGTGGCTTGCACATATGCGCACACATTGCTCACACATTGCTCTCTGTTTTAATTTTTCTTTCTCTCTCTCAGGAAATCAGAGCAGTATTTAGTGACATTTAATGCAGGTGTGAATCCTTGATCACTTACTGTACCTCTCCCTTGTATCCCTCAAAGACAAGCACCAGATCTTGCCATCAATGCTACATGCCTCCACCCCCCACAACACCATCCAGTGAGGCATTCAGCTCGCTCCTCTACCCCATCCCCCAAACCTGCAGGGGAGAGAAATGGGTTATAGTCATGATAGCCAATGGCCTATGGACCATGTTTAACATAATTTATGGAGCCATTAAAGTGGAGTGTGAAGGCTCATACCAACATGGAACTGCTGCACTTATTCTCCCGCAAACAGAATTTGCAACTGATGTACAGCTCAGCGCTCTCCTCCCTCTCCACAACTTGGGACAACATGGTTCCCAGCTTCCTGTTTGACATATAAGTCTGTAAAAAAAAGGGGGAGAGAGAAATCAAGAGAATGTAAGAGTGGCCTGACCACAGAATGCACCATTCACCTGAATAACAGCATGGAGGAATGACTTCATACTAAGGCTGATCAATATGAGAGTCCTCGATTAGACCAATGTTGAATGTTACCCTGAGTTTTTTCCCCAAACTAAATTTTTTTGTGTTTGGGTAATCTTTAGGGGAAGCTGTATACTACCACACCTGGAGTTTAAGTGTGGAGTTCTATGGAGTTAGAAACTGGTCAGATGCAAAAACATATAGGAAAACTCTATCTATAATTTGGCCACCTGTGCTCTACATGATGAAAAAAGATGGTTTCCACAGGTGATTTTGGTGAACTGGAATGCATACTTGAGCAAAACTGTCCCTTTGATGGAGCTGTTCAAGTGGGTACTCTGTCTCTCAGTAGGTGGCCCACCATCTGTTGCTCCTGACCAGCAAAGCCCAGCTTGCTTTCCATCAACTTCTGACTGCCAACATGCTGCTGTACACTGACATATGGATGTCAATCTCATGTCAAGAATGATGCTGAGGACATAAATAAACCTCATGGTACTTGAGCAATTCATCACCTAACTTTAACAAATGATGGCATAATGGGTCCAGTACCACTAAATCACAGCAATGATACAGTTGGCCAAGGCTCATGTAACCACATGGTTGGGGGAAAAGCAAATCCCCCTCCTCTTCTCTTTCCCTTTATCTATACCCATCCCTTCCCCCAAACCCACACTGCAGAAATGAGGGCCTATTGCTTTGAAACCGTGTCCTTAAAACCTTCCCAATTATGAGCATCCTCTGCTTCAGTGCCTCAACTGACTCCTACCTCTAAATCTCTATGCCCATTGTGATCAAGAAACAAGGCCTGGACATGAATGTTGTTGTTTGATGCTGCGGATTTAAGGGACCAGTGGGCTATTAGGGAAATGAGGACACTGATTCAAATTCTTGATATTCCACACAAGTCTCCCCTGATTGAAGCAGGAACATACCATGTGATGCGAGTTCTCAAAGGGATGCATATTAGATTTTGAATTTGGGGTGTAATCAGATTTCTATCCATCAAAGCTTGACTCGGTGCAGGACCTTGGGGAATGCACAAATGGTGAATGTGAGGTGTGGTCACATGTGTGTCCACAAAAATCAGTGCTTTAGGGGCAGTGCTTATTGCCTAACCCATCCATTGATCTGGGGGTGGATTGACAGGGTTTTACTCTCCTACTCTGGTTGTGTGTAAATGTTTCTTGCTATTGCAAGACCCAATGTCAGAAAGCTAGAACATTGTTTGGGGAGGCTATGTCAAGCCTGTGAATGTGAGCTCTGCATCATGGACACTGCTCAACCCCTCTTCTCTCTTTGGGATTTATCTTTTTGGGCATTTTCTCACAGAGGAATTGAGTGACAAGACCCTTAAGCATGCCTTTATTCAAGTGGGAGCAGTCGATGGTCAGCCAGCACGATCTACTGTCATACTTGACAGTACTTTGCCATGATTTAAATTCATGACATGATAGAAGCATTACATTTAAACAAAAGTGGAAGTGACAATTGTTGGTCCTGAAGAGCAGAGGGTAAAACGAGATTTTGGGTGGCGCACTTAGGACTCAATCTTGCTGAATCCTGAAAGAGACTGATCAGGCCACCATATTTATGTTATGAATGCTGCATGAACTGAGTTACTGGCATTTAATTCAGTTTTACCCGTCACAGACAGATGTACTGGTCGAACTATTTCACCAAACACTTAAAAACAATACATGTTTAATTACAATAAATGTCTCAAGCCCCTGTAATTTTCAGCATAAGAAGTACCACACCCCTACACTAGGTTCTACCAGTTTGAATTAATGTACGGGTATAAGCCCTGTGGCAACTTAGACATGGTAATAGAACATAAGGGGATACCTTTTAACAGCAAAATTTTTATTTAAAATGTCGAATTTGCTATAGGCACAGAAACATCAATCCTAGCTATATAATAGGGGCACATTTAACTAAGGTGTTTGGGAACTAAGCAATGCTGGGACTGGAGATACGTATAAAAAGATCTCCAAATCTCTGCGATCCCCAGTGGAGACCACTTCTCACCATCCCAGTCAAACTAACCGCATAGTGCGCCAGATTGAAACTCCTCCATAAAAATTGCCTGAAAATAAAAAAAAGAAAAATTGTGGCTCAGGATGAACTCAAAGCATGATTAGAGCAACCCAACAGTCTTGGAGTCCCAGGCTGATGGTTTGATATGATTCTGTGTGGACTACAGGAATGTCAAATTGGTATTCTAATCTGACACCCAGTGCCCTGTATTGATGAACTGCTTCTCATTATTGCATATGCTGCTAAAGCATATGCAACATTTGTGGGCGGTTTTGAAATAATTGGGGCTAACTGCAAACCAAAAGGTCATTGGCAGGTGCATCACCAAATTGATAAGACTGCAATGATTATACCTGCCTTAGACCCAAGACTAAGAAGTTCCAGGAAGGAGGTTCCAGGGGTTGGACGGCTACTATGGAAGGATTGTACATAACTTTTTGTATGTCACAAGCCCTTTAATTTAAAGCTGGAATCATGCTGTGGGAGTCCACGGCCTGAGTCATGCTGTGGGAGTATGTGGCTACAGGGCATGGTCAAGCCCTGTTGGAACAAGGGGCAGGTTCCAACAGGGCTTGAAGGGGCAGGTAAAGCCAGCGGGTAACATTTAATTATTTTTCGCCTGTGGCTCATTATCAAGTTAATTTATTGGTATTTTTCGTGCTGGAAGGGGGAAAACCTATGATGGAGAGTAGAGCTCAGAGACCAGCAGCAACTTGTACAAAACCATTCAAAAGTCTGGACACACCAGTCAAAAGTTTGGACACAAGTTTGGATTTATTTTCTACATTCACTAACAATACTGTTCAATTTTAAAAACATTGAAATAACACATATGGAATTAGTTAATTAAGTAACCATAATAACAACTACAGCAACAACAATAGTCAGTTGTTATCTTACGAAATGAAGGTCAGCTCTTTTAGAACAGTTCTTGCAAGAACAGTATTTTCAAGTGCAATTTCTGAACCCATCAAGCACTGTGATGAAACTGGCTCTCATCTAATTCATCCCAAGGAAAGCAAAACCAAAAACTTTCCTCTGCTACAGAGACACTAATTAATAACACCTCAAATTAGAACCATTATGAAGGCTTTACAGTGCATAGGTAGTAGATATACATCTCAATATCAACTGTTCAAACGAGATTATTGCATATTTTAGATGAATTCAGCATTGTTGAACAACGTAGTAAGTAATAAAAATAAGGAAAGACCATGCAATTAGAGGGTGCATTCAGCCTTTTGACTAATAGTTTATGCATGTGTGTGTAGTATGTTTAATTTAAAACATTTTGCAGTAATAATAATATATATATATATAAAAAAAAAAAACAGGAAAAGACTGACAACTTATATCAAGGAAGATCTCGGTTATTGCGCAGGCAGGGTTGTGCAAGAGGGGTGAGCATTACAAATATTTTAGAGTTTTTAAAATGAATGTTTTTTTATTTTATTTTCATTTTATATAAACAGTTTAATCACATCACACATAGTAATGAACAGGACTAACCAGCTTTTCCATTTTCCCTACTTTTTCATTCCTACTAGCCAAATATATTAATATAACAGCTGCTTTCCCCTTATTATTCCCATGCTACAGTGTATATCCAAAAGTATGTGGACACCTGACCATTACAATCGTATGCATTTCTTCTACCAACTGTTGTCACAAGTAGAACACATTTGTATAACTGTAGCACACCATTATATAGAATTTCTTTGTATGCTGTAGTGTTACAATTTGCTTTTACTAGCCCAAAATTACAATAAGCTGTTAGAACAGTCCTTGATTGATTAATGGTCCTTTGTATAAATGTTGTAATCATAGTTAACTGACAACAGAATTCCTGTTATAAACATTGGGGAGATGGGTATGGAGCAGTTCAACCATGATTTCTGGAGTAACAACAAGAAGGAATTGTTGGAAAAATCATAATTTTATGAAGTCTATGTCAATTCATTTAATTAATGGTCATTATCACATGGAAACACTTGGTGATGCCTGATAACCATCAGACATCATTTAAGTGAAAAACATACTATATCCTTTGAAACAGTCAAGGCCTTTCATTTCATTTGAAACGGTCAAGGATTTTCATTCATAACATGACAGCAAAAGCAAGTTACCAGATCTTCATGGAGATGGCCAAAAAAAAAAAAAAAGGTATCCATTACAGCAGTGGTTCTCAAACATTTTCTGTCATTCCTCACTTATGGGGGTGGGCGGATTTTCAAGCCCCACTTGTCAACAAATTGATAACGAAATCAGCCAAGTTTACTATTTATTGAAATATCAATGTCTAAACCAATAAGATCAAATAACACCAAGTT
>JAQMYJ010000019.1:1408986-1425519 GCA_030014305.1 Clarias laeviceps | reverse complement strand
TAAGACAGTCAACCAATGGGCCGCGATTCGTGTCTCAGATACTCTACCGTTGCAGTAATAAATAAATTGGCCTAATAAAATTTTTTAAAAATATTAAATTATGACTGACAGCCCCAGCCCAAAAATGTGCGTCGGCCCGGCGGGCATTGCCCGCTATGCCTATGGTCAGTCCAGGCCTGGCTGGCTAGTTGCAACAACAAGAGGAGCCACTTGAAAAAGCCTGCAGGAGATGCTGTCCACGAGGATCTAACGCTGCCAGCCTAAACCAACCTGAACACAAGAATGGCATGCGCCCCGGGTACTTCAAAAGGTAAGCACGCATTAAAGGCGGGTGGATTG
Source organism: Clarias laeviceps (assembly GCA_030014305.1). NCBI lineage: Eukaryota > Metazoa > Chordata > Actinopteri > Siluriformes > Clariidae > Clarias > Clarias laeviceps. The sequence goes on along the minus strand of JAQMYJ010000019.1, from coordinate 1,425,180 downwards.
AATAACGCCATTGCAACAGGCTGAGCAAACTATGCTGCCATTGCACCTGCTTAAGCTTACTTCACAAAGGTGAGTGGACTGTACACAGCTGATTCACCTGCCTGAGGTCACTTCACAAAGGCGAGTCAACTGAATACTGCCATTTCACCTGCCTGAAATGGTTCATAAAAGCAGCACGTAAGAAGGACGATACCATGCGGCCTGGGGACATCGAGGGCGGATGCACTGAAATCCGCCATTTGACCGACACATTGGAAAAAGCAGTAAAAAGGCCTGCACAAGCCACGGTAGCAGTATCACTTCTGCCGAATGTCAGCCTGTGCAATCCAGCTACCGACAAAGAAAGAGGCTGCTGTATTCGCCGCTAAGGCCCCCGTTCCCAGGCGGGCAAGCTGCCCAACTGCTGGATGTCATCAGGATGCCGTCTGAAGCGGCCCAATGGATGGCTGGACGGGGCCGGTTAACTGTGTCTGTGGAAGCCGTATCGAAGGGTCGGCAGGAGTCTCTGCCCACGTGGACGCACTCTGCCTCTCCGTCACCGTCAACACTCGCCATCCGAGTGCCCGTCTGCCAGCTGAATACTGCCTGGACCCACACGTGCACCCCTACTACTGTACTCCCTCCATCCTTTCTTCAATTCCTTCTATTTATTCCTGATAAAACTACCCTTAAGACCTCGTCTTGTGTGTGTATACATTCATACATATATACAGACAGACAAACATACATACAATGTGTATACACATACACACACACACACACACACACGTGTGCACTTTAGTAAATGTATAAAGAACACAGTTATGTCCAAGGCACAAAAGTCAGTAAACAGAACGCAAATCCTTATTAGATAAGTCAAGTTAAAAAAAGTTTAAGTAAGTGCACAGCTTATTACAGATTATATATGAATCGCAATAATGAAATATATAAAAGGCTCGCGCTCATAATATTTTAGTATAAAGGCTCGCGCTGGTTGAGTTACTTCCTGGTTGGCCGAAGACCAAAAAGTGTGTTTTCAGTGACTCTGTTCTGAGACATTAACATACTTTTAGCGAACTACATGATCGAGGAAAGCTTTTGTAACTAGCCTAATAAATCATGAAGTCGAAACAAGTTTAATTTGTGTTTTTTAAAAAACGTCGGGAATAACTTCCGGTTGTTTGGTTAAAGAAAGAGAGAGAAAGAGAGAGAGAGAGACGCCCTGGGTTTTACTAAACTTCTCTCTCCTACAACAAATTACTTTTCTGCATTCACACATCTTACGTTACACTGTTTCCTGCGATGTAATATCAGACTGACATTTATTCTATAACCAAAAACTCACCTTAAACTCGCGGTAGAGTGAAAGAAAGAGAGTCAGCTGTGTTTAAACCCGACTTCATGAACTGTAGTTTCCCTTTTTTTTCAGCCGAGTGAGAGGCACACCCATCTCTAAAGCCATGAAGTTTAATCTTCACCATTTTAACCCTTCCTGGGGTGATTACTGTGCTGAATTCACCTTCACTGTTGAGTTCCAGCATTGTGTGGATAATAAACTAATTATTATTAAATAGAATGACCTCTTTCTTATAAACATTATTCTATTGTTTATTTGTGGCCAAATCACAATATTGGTGCTGATTTTATTTATTAATTCATATTATATATACACACACACAGAAAATGTGTGTGCCAAAGAAGCTACAAGTACATGGAACATTGAGAACATTTATGCAACATGGTGACAGTGACCGATCTTGTTTACCTAAAAATTTAAAGTTTCAAACTTAAGCCATTTGAGAGATTATTTTATGTTTCCCCAAAATGTCCATTTTTCAGGGTTATACTTTCTCGCTTTAAACAATAATCATTTTAAATGCAAATCATCATTTTTTTTTTTTATAAGTATTTATTTTAAAATTGGTGTAAGCTTACACCATATGACATACGACAAAAATATGACAAAAAAGTAAAAAAAAGCTTTGGTAAAGGCTTTCCATACCACCATATCAAATTCATGTTGCAACATCTTAACAATTTAGCATTTTAGAATAAAACACTTTTTAAGGTTTCTGTCTTTTCATCTGAAATCTAAATTGGCAAAGTTTCATCTGAATAACAATTAGGATTTAAATTCAAAAATGTTACAGACACTATATAAAAGGTGATAAAATTGTATTTAGCAAATGTGTTTCTTTTTATCTGATAAAAATATGAGACACTTTTTAGTCTTATTTAATATGAGACAAAACCTTTAGCACCAATACCATGTTTTGGCAGTTAATTTTTGTATGACTGAATGATATGAACACAACGTGGGTTAATAAATCAACAGTTACCTAGACAGTAGTTTGAATATATTTTAATGTAATTGATCAGATGCTTAGGGTAATCATTCGTAATGATCCTACCAGCATATTCAACAGCATATGGTACAAATGACGTTCATAAACACGTCTTAACCATGAAAGACAGAATACAAAAGTGCTCAGGCACATATAATATAGTACTTTTGATTAAACATGTTTGACTAAATTCATACATCTTTTCATAACATATGGATTTTTACAGTTTACAGAGAACAAGTGGGAAAAAAATAAAAAATATATAAGGAATGGACGTCTCGGCACAGTTGCCATCATGATGTAGTGTTAAAACCAAAGAAACTGATGAGATATAAGACTGATTGCCATTGATATATTTTAGTTTGATTGAAATTTTACTATTCTGAGTGGATGCAAACGTGTGCCCTTTTGTGGGCTGCGTAATAATAGCACTCAGGGACAAAATTGTTAGCTTCCTCCACCCTCTTATAACGACTAACAGCATGCACAAGGCAGTTGGGAAGACTCTTGCAAAGAGACTCGGCCACAGATATCATGTCACCTTTCAGCTTCTCATTCTCTATTTGATCCTTGATCTGGACTTTGTTGAGGGGTTTAGGGTTCGCAGTGAAAGACACCACAATCCTTACTTTGTTGTCAGTCAACAGGTCAAAATAATTGATACCTCCTCCACTTCCATGGTATCGCTTGCCAGCCAGCCAATTCCAGAAAAAAATGCCACTATGATTAAACACTCTAACTGACCAGGAGACCCAGTCATACTTTTTAGCAAGAGAATCTAGGAGGAATTTAGTAAACTCAGGATCAACACTGCTCTGCCTCTCCACGAGCTTGTGTTCTACATCCATCTTGGCTTGTTTAGGAAAGTTGTTCACACATTCATCCACCGCCGCCTTCATACGCTTCTCCACGTCCTCCATGCGGAATTGCCATTTCTTCACCATGTCCTCTCCAACAGTGCCTTCCTTTAGTGCAGTGTAGCCCATCACTGCTATGATCCCAACTACAAACAGCTTCTTCAGGCGAGCACAGAATTCCTCCACTGCCCTCCTGCTCATCTGCTCGGTGTTCAGTATCGTGTCCAGCATCGCATCTCCAGAGGTGTTCTCTCCAGTGACGGCGTTATACAAGCCATCGAGGTTAACATCACGGTCAGTGTTCTCGTAGTGGCTCAGAAACTTTTCCTTCTTCTTCTCCTTGAACTTTGGTTTGGCGATGACAAACTCTTGAAACTTTTCATACTGACTGATCATCTGAGCCTCGCGGTCAAAGTTTTGCTTGTTCAGTGACGTTCTCTGCAACTCCAGAGCTAATTTTTCAATCTCATCCTGTATCCCTTCCAACTTCTGGTTGACCCTTTCAAACTGCTCGGCGAGATACTTAGCCTCTTTGCCCTCTGGGTTGCTAAGGAGCTCAGCTGAGGCCACAAAAACTGCCTCCAGGATGGGATGAAACTGGCCAACAGTGGCTGCCAGGATCTCACAGCCTTGGCTCATGATCTCCACTCCCTTTTCAATCTTATCCTTGTTCTCCAGAACCCATTCTTCCACTCGACTCATATTGGATGCCGGGAAAGAGGTCCTGTCTTAATCCTTTAAGGGAGGCAAGTGCTCTCTCTCTGTAACATAGTAAGATAAGTCATTTAAAAACCCTTTCTTAGCCAAGTGATATCAAAATCAATGCCAGAATCAATGCGGCCACCTCTAAAGGTCACATTTATTTCCCCAACATGAGTTTTTTGATGTAACCCGAGAACAAAAAAACAGACATTTTGATCACAGAGCTCAAACAAGTGTAGGTGTTTTACTGTTCAGTCTTTTTTGGAGTCAGTTTTTCAGGTTCCTTATAACCTGAAGCCAGCATATTGTGGGAAAGTTTAAATCTGGACATGTACAAACATGCCCAGAGTCATAATACACCACACCTTCTGATTGCGGAGCTTTGGAACGATCAGGTGTCTCTCAGCATTGAATGAGAATAAACATGCAGAAAGTTTACCCCTGTTCAAAGTAAACATCGGGGGGTAAGTCATGAGTGTGTCTCAGTTGTGAAATGATGCCAGACAATAATTGGGGTAATTCCAGCACTAGTGGGAAAAAGTATAAAACATCTGTTTCCAACATGCGTTTGCTGGGAAAAGATGTTTAAATGGACAAGCTGTTGAACATTTCATGGTATTTCTGGGCAGTTTCATTACACGGGGGAGATGAGCTCACACATATATCTCATTTCCCAAGACCCTGCGTATTCTACTACGGCAAAAAAGGCACACCCAGATCTGAGAAAATGTGTATCCGTTTCACTTGTTCAGCAATGTACAACACAGGATTTGGACTACCCCAAAATAAAAAAAAACACAAGACTGTAACCAAAAGTAAAATTATGCAACATGCAAACGAAGACAAAATCGAATCATTGGTTAATGCAAATAAAGTGCAAACAGCCCCGTTACTACATTCTTTTTAATATTTAAAAAAAAAAAAAAAAGGCTTAGTGGAATTAAAATGTACTCATGATGTCTAACAAACGATTATAATGATGAAGTTCCATTTAAAAGAATCCATTTATGAGTCAACACTCATGACTCAATTTGCCTCATCAAAGCACAGTATACATTTAAAATCATATTCTGACCATTTTTCATATTCATTTTATCCAATATGTATAAAAACTAAGTTTTTCTAATTACAGGTCCGTTTCATATTTAAATTAAACAAATCCGAGGGAAAATAATCTGTTTTATCAATAGTTCTGATTTAATTGAAAAGTATAAGAAAAATGTGAGCACCAAGACCATATTATTATTATTATTATTATTATTATTGCACAACTGCCTTTGATCATTTTTATATAATATAGTCTTTTTTTCCCCTCTCTCCCTCTATCTCAAAACCACATCCTTGGTTACTAATCCTGCTACACTGACATAGCAGACAAAGTCTTATTCAGGTCAATATTTACTTAAGCACAAGATCCGGCCATCTCACATTGCGTCAAAAGAACATTTTTCTTATTGTATGTATTATAAGCCAGGACTTAGCAAATACAATCCAGATCCAAAGATCATTTAGTTTTCAATATCTCATTCTGTTTTATGTCAGTGTTCACTGAACTTACTTTTGTGTGTTAAAAATAGCTGAGCAAATAAAAAGCACAAAAGAAGAAGAAGCAAAGTGAAAAACCATTAAAAAGTGAAAGAGAAAAGTAAAGAAATCATCAAAGGCTGAGAGGAGAAAAGGGCTTACAGTTAGTCGGTGAAATGTGCAGAGGTGCCCTCTGTGGTGTTCCAGTGAAGCCCAGCTGTGCTGAAGAGCCGCAGCCTCTGTGGCACGACGTGTATTTATAGCCTCTCTTCTTTGCGACACTCCCCCTTTGGATGTGCTCCATCTCCTGCGAGCATTCCTAGGAGCCCACTCTGGGAGGGATGGGTAACATCCTGTAAACATTGCCCCTTTTATCATTTCATAGAGTTCTACTTTGATCAGTGAAATGGTTTTAGACAGCACCAGATTAGCAAAAAAAATAGGCATGCTAATTTAAGTACAGTATCACAGTCTACGTTGGGAAAAACTGAGAAAGTTAAAATACATCAAATTAGGGCTTTTCGTGGTTATAGGCTTCTGTGTATCACAAGACCAAGCGTGATACATGTGGTGTGAACGCTGTCTTTGAGCCTTTACACATTTTGAGTGAGACTGTTCAACAATGGAGTGAAAGGCTCCACTGTTTTCCCCAGCGGCCTCTGTCCTTTGTGCTCTTCTTGTGACCCGCTTTGCTAGAGGCGCCTACTGAATGAAAAAGAAAGCAGACTTCGGATTAACCGTGGAGATCCGAACCATATCAGAAGCCAGCTAATGTGCTAACATGATGCTTCGTCGTGTCACTATGAGATCTCGCACTGTGCTAACCTGATACAAGAACTCTCGCACAGAACCACACTCGTATGCAGCGTGATGGGTAGAGAAAGTTTACACTATAGATGCACAACCTGATTGGTTGTGTTTGGCTTCTTATTGCATCTGTAGCCCTTAAAGCTCAGAGCATTTTAGCCATTAATTGTTTTGCTGGGGTTTTTTTTCTAAAAATATATAGGGTTCAATAAAAGTTCTACATTTTTGCGACATCATACCCATATTCCAGTAGTGGTAAAATTTACCATTCATAAAAGTTATGATAACTTTTGTTCTACCTGAAATATCCAAAAACCCAAATATACAGTTTGAAGTCTAAAGTCCCACCGTTAACTCACACTAGCAAGACTTTCTTATAAGCATATATATATATATATATATATATATATATATTTTAATCGTCATTCGCCTGTGCTGTATTGCCTGAGTTTTAAGGGTTTTAGACCAGATTCTAAGACTCTTATAATCCTTATTGTAAAATCACTCACTCACTCTCGTCTGTACCGCTTTATCCTGTAGACAGGGTTTATCGTGTATCCCGGAGACTTAAGCACAAGGTGGGGTACACTCTGCACAGGGTGTCAATTCATCATAGGGCACACACACACACACACCGACTCACACACTTATTTACACACTACGGGCAATTTGAGAACACCAGTTAGCCTAATCTGCATGTCTTTTAACTGCGGAAGGAAACTCATCAAGCACAGGGAGAACATGCAAATTCCATGCAAACAGAAGCGAGAATCGATCCTGTCTGGAAATCAAAGCCAGACCCTGAAGGTGCAAGGCAACATTGCTGACCACCAAGCCACCTTATCGTAAATCACCTTACACCAAGTGAAAAAATTATTTCCATGGTGCATGCCAAGCAGAAACAGCATACAGTACAGTGTACACGGTTTTATGCATGTCCTTTCCATTAACAAAAGCATATTTTTTAATTAGACTATAACGTATGTACTGTAAGCTGAAAAAAAAAACAAGCTTTGATGCTAGAACAGGGTTTATAGAGCAGCTTCATCAGCAGCATTCTTCCTTATTATATCCTTACAATGGAAAAGCTTTTACTCTAATTGTTTCCAGATTAGCAAGGTGCGCCAGACAAGCAAGTGTGCCGTTTGTCTGTTGGAGCCCGGTTTCTCTGGTATTCAGTTTAAGAACCCAATTAAAAGCCAGTTGTGCTAATTTGTGCATAAGATTTAACAGGTAAAATATTTCCTGAAGTGCTATAATTAAGGACAAACCTACACTACTGGAACATACTGTAGCACTAGTTATGGCACTGAAGATAAAAAGGTAGCAGAATTCCGATAATAAAAAAAAAAAATTCTGGTATTTTAATGACGAAAATCCGTCAGTAGCAAAAGTTGCTGATGCATCATGTATTGATCACAAACAGCCTCCAGCGCTTGACCTCAAGCCCTCTATTACTTAAGTACATTATTAATTGCTATTTTAAATCACCTTTGCGTTCCTGTTGAGATTTCAGATCAAATACAATTTTTAGTTACAGATGAGCAAGTAGTGACTGTGCACATGAGGAGTTTTTTCAGGCTGATGTGGAATAAGTCATGCTGTATATCTGAGCTATATCTGACTGCAGACGGGCACAGACAGGACTCACATGAATGAAGTGTAATTTTGTAATTGTGGCGTTAGAGAGTTAGCTTCGGGACATTTATATATCAATCAGACAGGTTTGTCTTGTCTAGGAGATAATTAGTCGTATGTATTTCAGTTTCACATCGGGGAACCGAGTTGATTTGTTTTTCCTAACTCTAGCTGTCTTCCAGAGAAGAAAAAAAAAAGATGTAACTCCAGTTTTGTTATGCTCTGTCATGTTCTAAATAAGAAATTCTGAGGAACTAAAAGCTGCTATACAAAAGTGTATTCATAATCTGAATAAATAAAGTAATGCAACAGATAAAGAAAACAAACATCTGAAATATGATGCCTAAAGGGTAAAACATTGTGATTTATTTGAAGACTGAATTTTAAATTAGTGTGTATATTTGATGTGGTTAAAATAACCACAGCATTAAAATAACTATATAAAAGTTGTGTGTGTTAATTGAGTTGTGAATTAAAAAATAGCTGTATAATAGGATTGAACAGACTTTAGGACATGTTACAGAAAAAGGTTATCAGCTCTAAGGTGATACTTTAACACTACGTCCACTTCTTCACACCACCCTGTCATTGATCGTTTTACTAATCACATTATATTGCAGTTTAGTTTGAATCAAACTATTCCCAGACTGGATGTTGACTTAGACGATAAGAAATAGAAATCTCGACAAAATGCGGCTGATTCCTGTGCCAGGATGTTTGGTTCACCATTACCAAATTATACTGAACAATTAACAAAAATAATAATAATCTTCTAAAGCAAACTTTGCCATGGACATTTAGCTGAAACTGAGCTTACATCCTGGAAACTTGTTCAGTTATAAACAGACACTGTGATGTGCAGTCGTTTCCGGTGCACTGAATCAGAACATGGCTCATGGCAAATCGGGGGAAGCGAGGTCAAACACACTCACACTGCAGAGAAATGCAGATTTAATGACAGACGTGAATTTTACAGCTTCCTTAGGTTCAGTTGTGTGGCAAAGAGGAATAAGTTACTAAAAGTCAGTTTCATGTACATGGTTTTTATGCTTTGCGCACTCCTGTTTACCAAATTGTAAGATTGTTAAAATGACGGAAGATCCTAAATGACAAACAAGAGTTTGGTCTAAAAAAACATGTAATGTTTAGAGAACTAACCAAGGTTCGAAAGCACCAGAAAACAGACAAGATGTTTATTTAATAGAAAAATAAACAAATTAATTAAAAAAAAAAACTCTGTCTTGTACAAAAAGTATAAATCTTGGAACAAGGCTTGTTTGCAAACACACGATTACGCTTAAGTGCTTTATATCGTGTGTCCCTGTTTAAGCATGTATGATTGAGTCCAGGTGGAAACAGTCAACAATCAGGTGAGTTGGAGCCTGACGGTTCAGCTGAGCGCTGGGAGATGTAGTCCATGGCGGCCATGTTTGTAGGCCACAGGGCATTTGGTTAACACGACATACTGTACAGTATATGTGACCCATCATACAGTATCAAGTCAGGTATTAAGTCACACAGGTTACTTTTGCACTGTGGCCAAAAGAGTGTATTAGGTGCGATGAATTAAATTTTCAGTTCTGTTGATAAATATCTTATCTTCTTGATCCTTCAACAGAACCTAAACATTGTTTTGAAGCACTTTAATGAGCAATATCCAATCTGGTTAGTCCAGTTTTGATACAAATCATACCGTTCATTTGTTTTATAGTTCTGCACTTCTGGCAAAGATATTTTTAAGGGTGGCAGGGAAATTCTGGTTGTCAAAATGAAGCTGAGGGTTCCCGCTTTCTCACTACTTTACAGTATATAATCCTCATTTAAATATTCTAAAAATAGGATTTCAACTGATTTTTACATGGAAGTTCCTCATAAACCAACTCGCACTGGCTATATCTCTGCAAACAATCATGATACAGGATACAATAATAACCTTGATTCCAAATTGAGCTTATTGAACCAGGAATCTGAAAATATGCCTACATGCAAGTCAAATCACACTAAATGCAGCTTATTGTGATTTGATATGACGTCTCTCATTTAATGTAACAGTGTATGCTAGTCTGCTTTGGTTACCACTTTGGGTTTATATTAATTAATGAATCAAAATTTCACATGGTTCTCATAAAGTTAAATATCACCTCAAATGTCACCTCAACTATTAACACAATCTTAACAGATGAACTTTTCTGTTTTCTGTTGTGTTGAAGGTTAAACTTGTCTAATTTGTCATTTTGTTTTAAATGTGATTTTTTTTTTCTAAAAAAAAAAAAAATAGGTTACAAGGGTCATGTTTTTATGATAAACGAATTATTAGGCTTAGCTAGGTTTGGAACAAGGATGTGGGTGGAGTTTTTTTTTTTTCTTTCCTGGCTTAGTTCAAAACTAGACCATGAATATGTTTCAGCACAAATAATCAAAAGAATTCTAAATCTAAAATGTATTCAAGAAATAAGCTTCAGCAAACATGCGCAAAAGTGTGGCTAGTGTAAGTGCAATGTATAAACTCAACTCAACATTCACTTTTTATTTGCAAAACCATTATAGATATTATATGTATAGATACACACATGTGTGTGTGTGTGTGTGTGTGTGTGTGTGTGTGTGTGTGTGTGTGTGCAAGAAATGCAGCAGATAGCCATTTTCAAGGCTGTACATTTGAGACTCATCCTTAATACTCATGTGCATAAACACGCACGTGCAGTTCACGTTGTGCAGTTGGCAAAGCAAGTAGGTTACTGTTAGGTCACTGCTTGACAATTTTAATTTGAGTTGAAACTGACAAAATTTTAAATGCTTAAATGGCAAGTAACATGGATAAAATCTGTATTAATTAATTAATTTATTTATTTATTTATTTTTAAAATATGTTTTTTTATGATCTCCAAAAATGTCTATCTTGTGATTTTGAATATGAATGTGCTTGTTTTAATTCATGAATATTTGATTATAAATATTAAAAATACTTTTAGAACACTTTTTATGAACTTTGTTAAATTGTACCAAAAATCACTTGAACAGAACATACCAGTTAAAAAGACATGATATTACACTAATCATGCAAATACATTCAAACATGAGGGTGTGTGTGTGTGTGTGTGTGTGTGTGTGTGTGGCTTGACATGTTTCTGTGCACTCAACAGAAAAATGCAGTTTTGATGACAGATGTGACTTTCCAGATTCCTCTGCTTTAAAGTGGAACAGAAAAGTTACTTACTGCGCTGCAGGAAAGTCTGATTTTAACTATTTAAGTATATTTCCCTACAGATTTCCTTCTGCAAATTTAGTGAAAACCCCAGGAATCACGGTTGAATCTCTAGGCTGAAAAGTTTCCCTCTTACTGTAAAATGCTTACTGTCTCACTGTGACTTAACAAATCTGTCTGAAATGTGTTAAAAGTGTAATTTTTAATGATTTCATATCAATGCTTTTAATTAAACAGGCAAAATTCCCAAGTGTGTGTAAATGTCCTGATTATTCTCCCCATGTTCGACTTTAATGACAAAAATGTCTCTGTTGGTGATGACAAATCCTATGGATAAGATGCTAATTTTATTTATTTAGTTAGTTAGTTATTTTGTTTGTTTTAAAGGTAAGTGCCAGAGAATAGTAAGAAATTTATGAGATTTTTTTTCTTTATTTTTTACAGATGACCTCCCAAGATTAATGTCTCACCCATTTAGTTTCTTTTGGTCTCTTTTAAACATGCCATTTTGCTAATTCAAAAATTAGATAAGTATCAGTATTCTCCTCGTCTCTGTGGTGGGATGAAACACATAGACCAGCCCTCGAACATGCAATCATAATATCGATGCATGCACTGGAAAATACAATGCAAATAAATAAAAATGCCCAGGGATTTATTCTGGACTGTGTACTGATTTCACTTCTGATTTCATTTCTATCTGATCAAATGTTTTAACCCCTGAAAATCCCATTTCCCTTCAGGGATCTCAAACTCACTGATTCAGAGACGCTGATTCAAAGTGAAAGCTTTGACTTTTTTTATTCATAATTAAATGCCACCTTTCTCTGAGCAGTGTAGGTCAGTGTGATTTATCACTGCCAGTCAGTTAAGCATAGCTTGTTGATATTCAGTATTCTCCTCTACAGTGGCTCTAAGGATAACAAATGCAGTTTAAAAAAAAAAAAAGTCTGTGTTGTGGCTGCACGCGTCAGTCTGGAGGACGTTTCTTGGTTTCTTGTGTTTAGTGGAAGGCCAAGGTCATGAGTGTGTACTCCTGGATGTAAAAGAATATATTACTAAGTAACAGGCAAATTATTTATCACTTGTGCTGGAAAGATTAATTTTCCAAGTGTTTAAAAATCTCACAGAATGTACCGTATTAGACACCAGTAAAAGAAATAAGGAATAAAGTAAGAGCAGATCCCAGAGTGTTTAATTTATTTTTTTACTGTAGCCATTTTATGAGTTTTTATTTATTTATGAAAATGTTGTACATTTTATAATTTTTTAGTTTTGTTTAATGTTGTGGAACTTTCACAAAACAAATGAATGTCTTTCCAGTTGTGGAAAATTCAATGTTGCACCTTTTTTTCTGACTGTTAAAACACTCACTCTAGAGACTTCTGAGGTCGTGCTGTCGAAGATATCACACGCGTGCTGATATTCAGCACAACAGCATAACCTTTTATTTTATAAAAAATGGTATATTAAGGTATTTGGTTTATTATCAAAGATTATGATTTGTTTCTTTATTTAACCAGATATTTCGCTCCACCAACACGTGCTTCCACGACTGGCGTAATTAATTAACCGCGGCTGGTGAAGCTGGCGACTAACAGCAATCAACAGTTAGTGTAATTAACAGGGGTGAAAATTGTTTTAAATTCTTACCGGTACTGTATAAATTTAGAAATACAAAAAATTTAGCCAAATGGTGAGAAAAGGTTTATATTTCCACAAATTCTGCTTAAGAATATCAGCTCTGTTAACTTCCTAGATCTGGGGTCGAAACCCAAATAGTGTCACACCAAGTAGGGCCCTTGATCAGGGGTTATAGAGGGATTTGGGATTCAGCCTTGTGTTAGAATCTAGTCAGCTTTGTATCTCACCTTAGCTGTAAACAGGACAACATAGATGGTTCAGAGGCGATTTAGAATGACTAAGAAGCAATTATTAAGGAGACGGCGTGTTGTTTAAGACGACATAACATTATCAGATATGTGTTCTTGCTGCAAGGGTTTTGTCAGGCAGCTACTCTCTCCTCAGTACTGCCGACTGTACAGACCTGCTCTCACCCACACTGAGACCCACAGTTAGTGTCATTAATGATCATTAAAACACCTGTGATGTGGAATGATACATATAGTTCCATTGTCCAATCAGATTACTCGGTCAGAACTAACTTTTGTATAATAAACATCAACTTACAAAAAGCTTTTTTTTTTTATTTATATATCTGACACATCTGTCACAGATCTTTTATTTGCAGCTGCTACTGACAGAGCTCCTGCTACATAAAATGAATCACAATCATCTGAGCAATTAGATTAGAGGATTCAACAGCGATTGACAACAGCGATTGACAACAGCGATTTGGTTTTAAAAATGTGCAGCAAAACATTTTAAGTGTCAAGAAGAACTACTTCAAAGTGTTTGTTAGTTCCTTTTTCCATTTTTTTTTTGGTTTGCCTTTTTTCCTCTTTGGTTCAGTCAAGATCAAATCTCTCTCTCTCTCTCTCTCTCTCTCTCTCTCTCTTTCTCCTTAATACACACACACATACACACACACACGTCTATTCAGGGTTTACTGTCTAGAAATAAGCCACAAGTAAAAAGTTAATACTCATGAGATGATCCAAGATGGCTCCCAGTTTGGCACAGAGCGCATTACTTAGTATGTAAAAGCCATTAGTTCATGCCCTGTGCACTTTACTGCACTTTATAGTGAGGCATGAAATTAATCAATCTATATCGCTGTCAGCCATGGCTCCACTCTCTGCACTGTTTATTTCTGGTGCATCACTCGCTAGTGGCTTTATTACTGTCCACACCAACTAAAATGCTAGAAACATTACTCAACCCAAATACTTACTGTTATACTTCCTGACTTTCACTTCCTTCCTTCCTTTCCTCCTTCCTTCCTTTTCTCTCTCTCTCTCTCTCTCTCTCTCTCTTTCTCTCACTCTCTGTCTCTCTCTCCCTGTTTCTCACTCCCCAGTCAGTCTCATGCACTTTCACCGCACAGTGCCTCTGGGGCTCAGAGAGTGGAGCAGACTTAATTAAATGTCCTTGGAACAGTTTACCTAATTTGCTGCCTCATTTGGCTGCAGATCACCTTCAGGGATAACTGCGGCTCTGCTAAGCTGAAATCATATTTGTCACCATGATAAGCCTGTTTTGAGCCTGTCCTGATTGTACCTTGTGTCATAGATTGTCTAAATCGATCAGATTCTCATTGGGAAACCAAAAAAATGCCTATGTTTTCTAAAATTGGATGTCTACATGAAAAATCGAACATCAGTAAAAATCGAATGTGCGTGATAGACTAGGTGTGGTATATGACCTACAGTAAAACAAAGGCGAAGCTATAAGGCAAACAAACTGAACAAATGGAGAGTATAGTTGTTCGGGTGTGAGGGACAGTGGACGGTGGCAGGCGGGGATGGGGCGAGCTCCACATTTTCTCATTGATGGATGGAAAGAGATTGTGCTGTGGGAAATTATGGTGTGTAAGATTAGCAAAGATTAGCACAGGCTGATATATTGCAGAAGACACTCACTGTGTTTGTAGTCGAGACAAGGGTAGAGGGGGGGCTTATCTCATCGTGAGAACGCGTGGGTGTGGGAGGCAGGGAGAGAGAGAGAGAGACAGAGAGATTCCTGTGTGCTGACGTGGTCGAGGAGACAGACAGTGAATGATAATGAGACTGCTGAGAGAGAAGACTGCAGGCGTATGCACACAGCTTTAGTCTATATCACCATTCTGTGGTCTGCTAAACTGCATCATGACACCTTTTTCCAGTTCACTACTACTGCTAGCAATATACTGTATGTCAGATTGACTCTGACCTTCTCTTTTAAGCTAAATTGAATAGAAATTGAGTTGATTTTTTTTTTCCTTATCTAGTATTCAGTGTCATGTTACACACAAAACTACAAATTCCCCAAAGTGAAAACAGGAGCTGAAGGGAAAGGCGTAAACTTTAATTTTTTATATAACTTAATTATAAAACCTAAATATATTCCATCCATCCAGCAACCTAGTCCAACTAGGGACTGTGGAGGCCAATGGTCAACATTGTGTCTATTCCCATTTGTACGACCGTGGTAGGACCTCCAGTCAACATTCACACTCTACGGGCAAATACCAAGTAGCATAATCTGCATATCTTTGGAGAGTGAGAGAAAACCGACCAAGCACAGGGGGAACATGCAAGCTTCATGCACTCAGACCCGTCATGAGAATCGAACCTGGGACCTGAAGGTGCAAGGCGACAGTGCTAACCACTCAGACATGGCTAACCACCATGTCTCACAGACTATATTAACTACATAAAAATAAGTGTATGCTATTAGCTGTTGAATTCTGCATGGCCAAAAAAAAGTTTTGTCAAATTATTGTCCTGAACCAAACAAAGAAAACAACTAAGGAGATCTGAAATGTCAGGAATTGGTTTAAGATGGTGCTGAACCCTCAACTCCATAGTATAAATGTAGTTTTAAAAAAAAAATCATGACTTGGGATCACTTAAACATTTGGTGAAGTTGCATAGAAAAAAAGAAATGTCCAGTAGAATTCAAACCTATTTTTTATATATTTTTTATTTTTGTTTTATTATTGTCAAACTAAGAACATTTCTACTCATATAATGTGACAAGAACTCAGAGGATTGGGACTAAACAGCTGTGTGTCCATAAAAAACCCACTTGTTAGTGAGACTCATCAGAAAGAAGAAAAGGCTCAAGCTTTTTAGGGAACATAAATATTGGTCTTTGGAGCAAAGGAAAAGGTCGGATGGTCGGATGAGTCCAGATTGACCCTATTCCAGAACAATGGGTGCATCAGGGTAAGAAGGGAAGCACATGACGTGATCCACCGATCATGCATAGTCAAGTCAAGTCAAGTGGAGTGGAGTAGGCTGTTATTGTCAGTCCAACCATATACAGTTCAGTAGACGGTGAAATGAAACAACATTCCTCCAGGACCGAGGTGCTACATACAACATCCAACAACAAAACTAGCTAAGACAAAACCTAATTAGCTAACTAGCTAAGACAACTAAGTAACACTATCAATTAACAAAACTAGCTAAGACAAAACCTAATTAGCTAACTAGCTAAGACAACTAAGTAACACTATCAATTAACAAAACTA
>JAQMYJ010000019.1:1373147-1393959 GCA_030014305.1 Clarias laeviceps | reverse complement strand
GCTGATGAGATGGTGGCTACGGCCTCCAGCACCTTCACCAGGCCTCGCTTCAGCTTGTCTCGGTCCTCCAAGATCTCAATGTCAGCCATGGCCTAAAAGAGAAACGTTGGCCTGACGAGGAGAAGAAGATATACTTTAACCATGTTATAAAGACCACTCAGAGCAGTCTGTTTCAAAACAGGTGATGTACTGCAAATACAAACCATACAAAGTAGATTGTAGTAGAACATATATGATTCTATGGGATGTACAGAATTCAGAGATTTTTTATGTAATGTCATAAAATATAATTTCTGTTAAACCCATTTCTCCAGACAAAAGTTCATGGGGTGAATATTTATGTAAAGCACTGTATATGCTAAGAGCCTGGAAACGCCTTAGGGTTATTTCTTATAGAGATCCACTCAGATATACTGCAGTGACACAGTAACGCAAACCTTTGTACAGCCTGCAGCTCTCAGTATCCAACCGAATGCAAAACACTCATTTGCATTCTGCTCCATGGCGAGTATCTGAAATGCTCAGAGTGAGCTACATTCCCTTAAAATATATCAGAATGTATTCTTAGACTTTTACAACAACTACATTAATCATAAACTTCATAGGATTACTTTAAGACGAACTAAGATAATAATCAATCAAACAAAAGGCAGAATTTTTACTTGGAAAAGACAAATATTTATTTCTGCACAGTATGGTCCACAGTTACAATGTATTGGAAACAGTCAGACAGAGTGAAGAAAAAAAAAAAAAAAATGCAATACACGAGTCCAGCTTGCATGACTATCCATTCAGCGACACCTAACATTTATATATCATGTAACAATTCTTGCATAACCTCTTCAAAGTGAATAAAAAAAAATATTGGAATTTTAAGTGCTAAGCCAAAAAAAGGCATCAAAAACAATACAAGAATAGAAAGAAACCGTTTTCTTATTGCCTATAATATAAATAGCATTGATTGTTTATAATTGTCTCCATTATAAAGCAGTAGAAAAAAAAAAGACAGCTGTGGTTTAACAACCTTTCAGTGCATTTGGCTTGACTCCTACTAGTCACACTCGTCCAGGGCTTCTTGCATCTTGGTCTGAATGTCGAGGACCCTTTCAGCCCACTTCTCCCTGACTTCGTCCTCGTCATCCTCTGTGACTACGTAGTAGGCCATCAGTGCCATGAGACCGATTTGGAAAAGGTGAGCCAGATGACCGCATTTAGCCTCCATGACCCTTCTTTCCCTGTCGCAGTGCTCTAGATAAACGTCTAGAATTGGCCTCGCAAAAAGATTCTTCTTTCCAGTGACGCCTCGATAGAATACGTCCAAGCCCAGGTCGGCTTTGTCCTTTTCATAAGTATCCCTAAATTCTTCCATGTAGTGCTCGGCATTGTCAGGGTGCGTCCTGACCCGGTCGACCATTTTGTTGAAGGCACCGTATTGGTGCTTGATATACTCCTCGTATTTGCCAAAAGTTTCGATGATTTCTTGGATGCGGATTTCGCGGAGAATGTGCTTGTTCTGCTGAGAGATGCTCTCCAGTTTGGCATGAATCTTCTTAAAGTCCTTGTCTAGCTCATGGGCTTCTTCTTCGACCAGGCCTTTCCTCACTACACCAACCAGCGAGGTCACGATGCCAAACAGGGGGTCGATGGAGGAGGCGAAGGAGGACACTTTCTCCACATAACCTAGCACCTTGGCCGCAGTTTGTTTAATTTGCTCCTTGTCTGCCATGGATGCAGCGGGGTCGCTGGCTTTGTGACGTCTACCGAGCCCTAGGTCCCCTGAAAAATAAAAAAATAAAAGAAGGAAACATGAGTTAAGAAACCCAAGGAGAATTGCACAACCACTGACTTCTGCCATTAATTATCCAAATCTGAGCCATCATTCACTACACACATTAGATATTTCAATCATCATGTTCATGATCTAACTATTTACTTCTGTTACCACCCATCCAGATGGAGAAGGTTGCTGTCCAGTTCTGAAACAACCGTGGACAGAAGCGGAGAACGTGCCAAAAAATACTCATAATTACGAAGCAGCTTTGAAAGCCAAGATTTGATCCGAGATTCGATCATTATTAGAGTACATTCTGGAGTTGTTCATGGAAAATCTAACTCTAAACCATTAGGGAAGTCTATATAGATTAATTCCAAACCAGATTTAAATAAAGCATCATATAGGCTACTGGAAGCCAGTTGGCATTCTTTCCTGAAGTGTAAACAGAGTCTACTTTAATGTCATATATGATTGATTTTCATTCAACAGTGAATCATAGACTGTATCTCTTGTAATCCCAAACCACAAACAATTAGCTGGCCTTCTTCTACCCACAGTTTTAGCATGTGACAGACATTCGGAGAAAGAACTGCCATATGAGAATGACACCCTTAGAATATATTTATACATATATTCATGAATTAGGTTACCTAATACAGAGTCTATGCTGCACTGAAGCACTGCCCAATGTCAGGCTAAGCTGGTTAGCTCAAAGTGAAAACAACCCAGATGCACACGCTATCAACCCCAATCACGAAGCAAGATCGGTAACAACAAACTGACTTAACACAAGGCATGCTGATTAAACAGTGAACAGGAAAACAGAAAACGGGCCCAAGCTAAGGATCTTACCTGCTTTAACGTCTGTAGCTGTTCCCTTCCTAATGGTGCTGCTGTGTTTTTCGTGCAGGCAGCCACTATCTCAGCCTCTGGCTGGAGAGACCGCCCCTGCCTCTCTGCTATATATGGCCAGGGTGAGGGAGTGACGCATATCTGAGCAATGCTCATTGGGTTAGGGCGGGGAGGAAGAGAAGGAAGGGGGGGTTAAAAATGCAGCCGTTCCGCAGTCCTTTCTTACAGCTCAGAAAATGGCTGCCACACTCCGCGCTGCAATTGGTTAGCAGCGATTCAGAAGTATGTATTTGTTTTTTTAGACCTGTGCCTAATGAGAAAGGAGCAGTCTAGAGAAAAATGTTCAGGAAATGGATGCCATTGTTGAATAAGGCATTGAGAGGAAACTAGAATGTCCAGATACCGACATGGAAACAAAAAGTGTGGTGTGAATAGATAAGTAAACAAAAAGCTGATGCTTGGTGAATGTGGTGCGAATACTTTAACACTGTTCACATTGTCACTGCAGCTGCTGGACAGCTGTTCACACTGCAATCGAATTCTGTGCAGCTGCCCATCAGAACAACTGTGACGAGCTTTAAAGACGGAGTCTGTCCCCGGTTGCTGTGTAGACAAAGTCTAGGTTTTAATGAGGTTTTAATGCTTGGATTATAGGTACAGTATGGCAACTGAGACCTGTATGACCTGCTGTATGTGCAGCTAGAATGTGTGGACAGATAAAAAGCAGTGATGCTCTTCTTATTCTTTATGAGACTTTTTATTAATTTATTTTTTTAAAGTTTTTTCATCAAGGTATATTTTTGGAACTTCACTTTTTCAAAGATGATGTGTTTACATGACATTGCACTGTGGCAGCACTTTGGAAAAAACGGTAGAATATTTCAAAACAGATTCTACATGGCGTATAAAAGAGGAACTGACATGATGACATTTTGACATAAATATTCACAAATCCCTTGCTTAGGGTAAAAACTGTAGCATTTTAATCACTATTCTAATTATCCTTACTGTTTGGAATATGACAGATTTCACACAGTGGGGCTATTTAATTGTTTTTAAAAATCTTAAAATTAAAAAAAAGAACGGGTCGTCTTTATTCTTTTGGCAGAAAAAGACATCGTTTCAATCGCTGATCATTGGCTTCTCTGCAATTTACGAAGATTGTCTCGAACACAAACAAACAACTTTCAAACAAATTATATGACTTATAAGAATAGTTATTCTTTATTCTTTAATTAGCCCTTCCTTCATTTAATAATACACTAATAATTACCTCTTCAAGGCCATCAGACAACACCCTACATTCGACATTCTAGAGCTTGTAATTCCAGATAAAACAAAAGTAAACACCTTTTAACAAGAAATTCCTCCATCATGGAGTGAAGCGAATGAAGTCAAATCCACGTGACTGCTCAAAGCATCAGCAGTAAATGAATAGCATCACTTTATATCACTTTTTAATAAGTTAATATCAATTTTTTATAATTCTGCCTGTAGTAGAATTTACTTTAGATCAGGCAAAATGTTTGCACTTTAACTCTATTACATGAACTACTAGTGAAGGGAATCACCAAGGGGCTGCTCGATACGATATTATATATATATATATATATATATATATATATTACAAGACCTAAGTGCTGATTTGATTTGTATTGCCATTCTATAATAATCATGATCTTATGAATACCCTGATTCAATATTAATTTCTAACTTTTAAACTCTAAACAAACTTAGCAAATATTTAATTCCCAGTTTAGAGTGCACCACCTGCAGGATTATACAGGAACAGCAGCATTTTCCCACCTCAAATGCAAACATGTAAAAATTAAAATAAAAATGTATATAAAAATACATTAGTTGCCACACAGACAAATTGTGATACGCAACTTAATCAATTTTTACCTGCTTTGAGGAGGTAAGTACATATAAACTCATCACTGTCATCTAATTGCTAATAAAAGACAAACATAAGGGCATGCACAATTTTTTCCCTTCCAAGTTTGTAGCTGGGATGCACGCAAGTCAAAAAACTATTTTTGCAAACCAGATTTAAATAAAAACATCCTATATTGAATGAAGAGTATGATTTTTAATTAGGTTTTTAATTAATCTGACATTTCTTTAACCTTCATCTGAAATTTTTAAGGCATTGGTTGAGGGTGTGTGTATGATTACCATTCCTTCATAAAGCATGTGTCTGTGGTATGAAATATATAACAGTTGTTAATTATTGGCTTGTCTGAATGTTTTCCAATATTCAGACAAGCCAATTATTTTAAAGCCTAAAATAAACATGACTCCCCTTTATAGTCCGGTTTAAATATTCATAATGTAGAAATGAGGCATTTCATTAAGGTGTTAATGCATGGATTAGTGATACAGTACAATAAAAGTGACCCTAGTGACCATCCAGAAGTGATTTGCATTTTTCTTTTTTTGAAAATACCCAAACCCTAAAATAAATAGCCCTTGAACCCGAATTTTTCTAAATGTAGAGTAGGTTTTAGACATGATTCTGTCATGGACATTTGCGATTATGGTGGACTGCAAGGGTCGTTCAAGTCAAAGTGAGACTTTTGAATGTGCAGAATAACAGAACACGGTTCTGAGAGTAAAAACTCCCATCAAGGTTTTGACAGTATGCTAGAGCCATGATCAGACTGCCTGCATAACATCTGAAACACCGGCATAAATCATTTACATTAAGGCATTTGGCAGACGAGCTTATCCAGAGAAACTTACAAAAGTGCTTAAGTTTCCATCATTGGATAGATCCTTACACTCGGTTACTAAGTAGGTTACTAACTGTGTACATTATATGTATTTTTCATACATATAGAGATCAAACTTCTGTATTGCATTAAAACTTTGACAGGAAATGGGACTGATGTGTCCCTGAGTTTTGGTTAGTGAAAAGTTGGTCCTTACGTTGCAGTCTTCTCTGGGGTGTGTGTGTGTTCACAGGAAAGTTCAAAAGTAATAATGTCTTTTCAGGAAAGAAGAATTCCTGCAAGAAAACAAAAAGAAGTTACTTAAGGTCACTTTATAACTAATAGCCAATCAAAGTGTTATTATAGATTTATTTTCAAAAAATGGACATGGCAGAATTAAGATTAAACTCAACCACTGAATATCTTAAACAGTACAGTACAAAATTTTGTGAGTAACGACAGTAAAAAAAAAAAAAAACTACTATACAATATCATTGTGCATAAATCAGTAACAGACTAGTAGTGTTTTTTTTTTTCTTTCTTTCTTAAATAAAATTTAGATAAAAGTTTCTAGGACCAATCAGACATTATGACATCTCTGTGTGTAAGGGGTTTATAAACATCTGGATTTATAAAGCCTTGGAACACACACTACACATTTACTTTCTATGTAATGTCTCTGTTTAAAAATCAATAAAAAGATTGCTGAATCGAAATTGACATATCAAGAACATACCATTAACATTAAGTGCATCAAAATCTTTAATAAAAAATTTTTAATAAAACTTTTTGTAATATAAATGCTAATGCATTAGATGGCATGAAGAATTTATTTGTACTGTATATGTCTATATGAAGTACATTATCACTGACTCACAGAAGAGAAAGCAGAAACCTGAAGTTAAAATGCCCAGCCTGTGGGTTTTAAATAATAAAGACCCATCAATTATAAGACTGATCATCATTCTACTCTCTCACTACTTTCACCAAAATGTCTGGTATTATTCTAGCACTCTTGTGAGATGGTGAACTTAATTACTGCACGGGTTTGTGTGATTACACACACTTCCGGGCCTTCATAAAGGCTTTTTCTCTGGTATCAGTGACAGGTGTTTCCAAAGAAACAGAAACGAAACTTAAATTCTTAAAAACATTATACTGTAAAATGCTTTCCAAAGGTGAAAGTAATATTGTGAAAGTCAGTTTATTTATTAAGAAATTGGGTTTATCGACCCACCAACAGCAAATCAGCCAAAGTGAAAAAATAGTACTAGTGAAAAGCAAAAAAAAAAATTGTTATTTTATTACCATACATATGAGCAGTTGAAGGTTGAGGGGCCTTGCTCAGGGGCCCAACAGTGGCAACTTGGTGGTGCTTTGGATTGAACTTTGGACCTTCCAAATCAATAGTCCAGTGCTTTAACCACAGAGATCCCTCTGATTCCGTGTGTGCTTATGGTTAAAATCCAACACTGTCACAATGGTTGTTGCTCACACCTAATCACTTACTCACTGAGGGCACACACGTGACGCACTATTCTTTTTTATTTTTTTTTAGCTAAAATCTGTTCACGCCACCGTACAACTTTGGCAACAAAGCCAGTTCTCTAAGCAAACCATAGGGGGCGGTGATTTACATTTTCTCGATTTATGACCAAACCGTCACACAAACACTAAAGACACTGTGCCTTAAGGCCTGAGCTCAAATTTAACCCTTTACTTCCCAGACACTTTTAGTCACTACATAAAAATGAGATCCAGTGATGCACAAATTCAGCTCTCTTAAATACCAATGGATTAATGTGACTTATACACATGGAAACAATATTTTTTCATAATTTTGCTTGAATAGATTTTTTATTTTCTTTCTAATTTTCTATACCTGATTGTTTTGTTCTAAGATTAACCCTTTCACCGCACTGAATACAGTTTATAATATATGTCGTGGTATCAATCTAGCCATTGTCTTAAATGAATGAACGATCGAATTAATTACTTATTTTGTATTATTTTAAAACTATTTTTGTTTTATATTTGTGTGTTCAGCTGAAATGAAGTTTCATAACTGTGTGAATTTCCTGTTTTCGTTCAGGTTTTCCTGTTTTATAACAACCAATCATGATTGGTAGGCAATGAAAGGGTTAATAGTTAAAATTTTGTTTATGTTTAATATATAAATATATAAAAGAGGACATAATATTCTTCGAAAAAGGAAACTGCATCACCAAAGCAATTAATGGCAATTATATCACCAAAGTATATAATATTTAAACGGTTCGTTAAAGTCTTTTGTCTTTTTTTTTATGGGAAGGGGGGGGATAATAATGCATAAAAGCAATAAAATTAGTAATATATAAAATAGTGATTTAAAAAAAACATTATTTTGTAATAAAACTCAATGATCACTACAGCATTACATTTTGCAGACTAGATAATAGATTATTAGTGTGTTTACATGCTTGTGAAACCTTAACACTACACATTCTAGACCAAGGTGTACACCACTGTCCCCCCGCCCACACACACACACACACCCACACCGCACACACCCAGTCTGTCAAAATCAACTCACATACAAGAACTGAAGCTTACAATACAATAAGTCTATACAATAAGTTCAATAAGTTTAAATACACAATCTCCCTGCCTTAAATATGTGCATTATTCCTTATATAATTAATTAATTAATTAATTGTTTTTGGTGCACATTTCTTTTAACTCTCAACCTTGAGGCCGCTGTTAAACCCGGCATGAATGAGTCAGGAAGTAAGCAACCTCGGATACTTTCACTCCTCAGAGAGCGGCCATCTTTAAAGCTCTCTGTCAACACACACACTGGGAGTAAATATCATCTATTTGACAAGCAAAGTTACACAAAGTGCACATGAGACATTATTTGCATTGATATATTCCGTATGAGAGTCTCTCCTTCTTTATGTAGTACTTTTTTAATGGTTTTATCTCCTTCTTTTACAGAGCATAGCCTGGCTGCTAATGTTAGCCATTGCATTGGCCAGAAGACCTCAGACCAAGAAATAAAAAAACTGGAAAAACTTCTTCACTATGCCTTAACACCACACTACAAGGCTTTCCTGTCTGTATTTAACAATGTGAGTATTGAAAATGGCCCACATATCCTCCACAGCACAGCAGCCACCCAGCCTACCTCCTAGCTCAGCTATAGCTCCCCCTAGCAGCCATTCCATATTTCCTTGTTTGTGCCCAGCCTAATGTTCTCTACTTTTATTTTCAACCCATATTAATCCAATATAACACATCCACAGACATGAATATGAGCCATAACACCTTCCAATAACCCCATCCATCCACTGGTGGCCTATGGATTGGCCAAGACAGCTCCTCTTACCTTTGTAGAGAGCTACCTTCCTCTCCAAGGTCCAAATCTCGACTGTAGTTCTTCTTCCCAGCAATCCTTGCAAAAGGGCCACTTCCATGTCAGATCTCTGTGTAGGGGTGTTCACATTGGACCATACCATTTTCTTGCCCTATGGAAGACCCTGGTGGGTCCAAATGGTCCCATTAGGCACCACAGGCACACAAGCTACCACATGCCCCCCAAAAATGGTACATATACAACCATTTATTATGCAGCCCCTTACTCAGACTACCCACATCCTCCCCTAATGACATTCAAATATTCCAACCTCCCAACATTCAAATAGCCCATACAGAGAAGCAGCTGACTCTATGGAGACAGCTGTAGGCGCACAGAGTGTGAAAAGGGTTATTGAGAGCTTGCCAGATGCTGCCACTTGCTCCAAAGAGTCAGGTTTTAATGTAGGGGGCAAATTAAACTTCAGAGTGGGGTATATATGTAGAAATTAATTAAATAAATCAAAGGAAAAAGTGAAAGAAATTGAAGATATCCACTAAGAGCGCAGGAGCTTCTTGACGCACAGGCGCGCCTCTCTCCAAACGTGCAGGTGTGTATCCACAAACAAGGACCTAATTATTACCCAAAACAAGCACAGCACAAGGATTTTTCTGTAGTAGAAAAATTTTACAATGTTTTTTAGACTTAACAGATGATAGATTTTGGGTGTCTGATCTGTTCTGGGCTTAAAAATGATTTATTTATAGGTATTTTTTAAAATAGTATTCAGTTATTGTGGACCGTCTTGGTTTTGTTAGGTTAGGATTTACAACGGTGCGCTTACCAAAATTCATGATTAAATATATATATTATTAATTTAAAAATCAAAATTAATAGGAAAAAAAGGCGACTTGATGTATTACTTAGGTTATTTAGCAGGATTCTTCATGCGTTACGGGGAGATCAGCTGTGATGGTAATGTACCCAAAAAGGACGCGCTTAAATCTTCTGCGTTTTTATGCACAGGTTTTAATTGCGTATATATGTATATATTATATTTGTTTATTCATTTTTCTTTTGCCTATTTAGCCTATTGGTTTTCCAGGTAGCTGCACATGTATTACTTGTATTAGAATTAAGAAAGAATGAATAATGAAGAAAGGCGCATTACAGTATAGCGCATCATGGCGCGCGCGTCGTGATCCAGACCAAACCCTATCTTAGGAGTATATATATATTTTTACATTTAAATGCAAGTTTAAAAAAAACAAAAACATCAGACAGACATTTTCTGCACGTGGAATTCCAAGGATGGTCTACATCTGATGGGGGGAAACGTGCGAGTCTGGACACGTCCTTCAGGCTATACGTCCCTAAAGACTCCCCTCACCGCAGACACTTAAACATAGTAAACACACACAAAAATGGGTTAGACTTCAAATTGCAAGCTCCAACCTGGTTGTTTGTGCAGTGTGCATGGATATCCGAGCTGGAGGAAAATAAAGCGCGTTATTCTGGTGAGTAATTAGCATAATAATAAAACAAAAACGCCCAATTATGTTCTAATGTGTAGCATATATCCATTAATACTGCGCATGAAACAGACAAGACCAGGACAACACAAAGGGAAGGAGAACAGGGATCAGGTGCGTGCGCAGCTCTCGAGGATCCACGTGCGCAACGCAAACCGCGAGTATAGCGTCCGTCTGGGTCAGCGTTAATTCTATGAATCGTGAAAGCAGTCGATTAGACGCGTCGATAACGAACAAGAGAATATACCCTCATCAATATTACATCAGACATCAAAAAGACAAACCCCGAGGTCAATGCTCACGTGACCGCAGAGACGCGCGCTCACCATTACTGCGTTACAGCTGCTTGAGATTTAATAACAGATGATCAGATTTGGTCTTAAAGGAAAACGTTTATTATATGTAATGTGCGTGCATGATCGTGGAAACCATTAGACCTTTCTGTATCATGTAGATATTTAACATTAGGGGGGAAAATCACAAAAATAGATAATAAATTCAGATTTTTTTTTTTTTTTTAGATATTTCATACTAACTGCAGTCTTTCTATCTATTTTTATGTTTTATTAAAATACAGTGTAATGCTATTAATATATATTTTTTCTTTTAGTTTAAATAAATAAATAGTTATTATTATTAATAATAATTCCATCCATCCATTTATCGAGGAATCTCTGTAGTCCAGCTAGGGACAATGGTGATTACCAGTGTAATTATTCCCATTTTTACGACCAGTCAACATTCACACATTATGGCCAATTTGGGAACAACAAATTATCCTAACCTCCATGTCTTTGGACTGTGGGAGGAAACCCACCAAGTATTAGGAGAACATGCAAACTCCATGCACATAGACCTGAGGCGGGAATCGAAGCAAGACCCTATAGGTGCAAGGCGACAGTGCTAAACACTAAACCACTGTCCACCCATCTAGGAAGCTCTGTAAGATCTGTATGAATACAATGTATGACCATTATATTCATTCCCATTTTTATAACCATGGTAGGACCTTTGGTCAACATTCACACACTATGGGCAAACAGTATGATTGTATTAGCCTAATCTGCATGTCTTTGGACTGTGGGATTAAACCGGAGCACCCAGAGGAAACTCTTCAAGCATGTGGAGAGCAGGCAAACTCCATGCAAACAGACCGGAGGCAGGAATCGAACTTAGACCCTGGAGGTGCAAGGCAACAATGCTAACCACTAAGCCACCGTGCCACTACTACTACTATTATTATTATTATTATTATTATTATTATTCCCTTTTTTGGGATAGTGGTGGTGGATCCTATCCTAGGGAGCTCGGGACACAAGGCGCAGGTACACACAGGTACGCACAGGTTTGAAACACTAATCAATCAATACAACATGTGTCCTTAAACATTGATGGACACCTGAGTACCCAGAGGCAACACACCAAGCATGCAAACTCCACACACACAGGCTGGAGGATAAATTCAAACCACCAATTTTAGAGGTTCGAGGCAACAACACTAATCATTATAATAGGCCCCATGTTTACTTACTCTGCTGTGTGCAAATCGTATCCCTAGGTTTCATACTTACCCGGCTGGTTTAACGAATTCATGAACCGTTAGCAAGATGCAAATTAACTTCCTAAAATAAAGACAGCATGGTGTTTACATCACTCTGTAGATGCCATACTTACTAAACTGTATGAGTTTCATTTGGAAATGAATTAATTCTTTATACCTCAGTGCAGCATTGCAGTAAATCCTCTATTTCAGCATTTTTCCTGACCAAATTTTAATGATAAGTTTTACAACTGTGTTTTTACAACTGAGAATAATTTCAAGCATAGCAAATACAAAATACAATTCCTTTAAACTGGTTAATCAACCCGTTCATGCTCAGCACTCAGCTGAAACACCCCTGGCCACCTGTCCAAAGCATCCTGGCATTGTTAGGCTTTATGCAAATAAAAAAAAAAACGAATAAGGGAACAGCCTGCAACCAGTACATTTCTTATCCTGCTATATTAAGCTAATTTATTATTCTATTACCTTCTAACATTATTATACTGCAACCTGACTGTAATGGTTACCTTAAATTGGGGAAGAAAATTGGGCTGATCAAATGAATGTAAGGATGACAATGTATCACAAGTAATAAGCTCATACAGCCTTTTTAGTTCCCAGCAGACAGGTTTTGATGCCCCTTGACATATGCACGTTTCGTTGTACAATTAAACTGCTACAATAAAAAGAAACCGAAAATAAGAATGATAAATTAGAGAAAATAAAATATGTATGTAAATTAATATATTTATATTTTTAAATACAAGTGTGTAAGTAAAAAAAAAAAGTTTCTAGATGGTAGTGCTGATTAGATCAGGATCGCAGTGAGGCAAAAATATTATGCAAAATGCATTTTAAGTTTGATTGTATAGTTTAATATAAAAATGACATTATTATAGGGAGTTCTGTTAATATGGCACAGCTAGATACAGAGTAGATTTTAATTCTACATCAAGACGAGTGGAAAGTTAAACAATAAATCGCTTGAGTAAATGAATTATATGTTACACACATGGTACATATTTAGCCATTTGTTCTTAAAATGAAATGATTATTACAGGTTCTTTGGACAGCACGGTGCTGTAGTGGTTAGCACTGACCCTGAATACAGGATAAAGCGGTATAGACGATGAGTGAGTGAAAACAGGTTCTTTGGAACTTCTTTTACTCTCCAAGGCAATCAAATATTCTGGTTTCATCCACAGTCCCTGGTCATGCTTTTTAGATGATGAGTTTCAGTGCAAAATGAGATATCTCCAATTGGGGAATTTTGAGAAAAATGTGAGGGAAAAAAAGCTGTTAAATATTTTGTGCACGGTTTCGGTAAGTCACAACAGTGTTACAAAACACAAGTTTCAAAATGTCCTGTCACAATTGTTTGGGTTACAACAGGATGGATTTTACGTGATCCATTTTTTTCTCAAAAAGCTATAACTAATCCTCCCACAATTGAAAAAAGAAAAAGTATTGAGGTTTGGTTCACAGAAAATCTTTCTAATTGCAAAGTTTCTTGAAGATCAGGACAAAACATTAAAAACAGCAGAGATTTCGTGAAGTTATAGTAGAGGTCAGAACAACGAATTGGCGAACGACGAGTAGCAGATTTTGCTTAGTGTTGAAGCTTAATTTTCTTTTGTAAAAACAGCAATGCATCATGGCTCCAAATGCAGCAAAATGCCAATAATAGTTAAAAGATTTAAAAAAAAAAAAGAAAATATAGAATATATTTCAGCAAAAATACTTTGTTATAGATGACCTTGTGTGCCTGCAGACAAAATGAATCAAAGTCAGAAAAACAGTGTTTATCTGTTAATACCGATATTGTATCTGCTATAACTTGAACATTCTGTTTACATGATGGCGAATGTGTACTTAAATAAACCAATAATAAATAAATAAACAAGTCGATCAACAACGAAGGCTTCATGTAGGTCGACTGTTTCTCATAAATCTGATACGGTAGTTAATTGACCTTAATTCCACTCTCTACAGCTCCAACCGCACGTCATGCTGATCACCATAACGGACTCGGTCCAGATCACAGCCTCGGATGTTTATAAGATTGACATGGGATGAGAAAAACAAGAGGGAATGAGGGAACGCCTTTCCTCTGAGGAACACCTCTTAAGGTTTTAATGTCGGGTTAAGAAAATGGACAATCCTGGCCCGAGGGAGGTTTTAACAGGAATGTGCTCTCAAGATATTTACAAAACTATGAAATTTGGTCTCATTGATACCACAGCTGTGAATTAAAGAAATTTTCATCTTAACATATTGACTTAATTTGGATGAGTGATGTCTAGCTTGTGTGCTCCTGAAATCATGTTTGTGTCTTTGTATTTCCATTTAGGTGAACTTCCAAAGAAAGCGATGTGAAGTGATGCTGATCGAGGTAGAGTCGATTCAGATGAAATGATCTCAGGGTGTATTGCTCACATAGCTGTTAATTAATAGAACATTATAAAATGAAGATGCTGCAGGTACTTTTGACTTAAGTTTCACTTAGCTGCATCTATATTACCTTACTTGTTTTCTTCTATCATGTCTTTATATATAAGGAAGTAAAATGTGTAACGTGCTTTTTAGCTAAATGTGCTGTCAGTAGATTCATAAAAGCACTAAAGCATGTTTACTGTACTTTCTTTTTTTATTGCATAACAGATCAAATAAACAAATCAATTTCTCTATAAAGAATGAAGCTAATCCTTTATTTCATGTGTTTTAGTGCAATCTTGGCATGTTCAGTAAACCATCATCACATGTTTAAATGAGTAGAACAGACAAATTAACATAATACCATTAAAGTTAACAGTGCTGTTTGTGTTTGTCTTTGAACTCATACGTAAAAAAATATAAATAATAATAATCAAATACTTGTCCTGAATGACTTGAAATGAAAGTTTGCACACTTTATGGTTATGGTGGAAATACATTACATTTACGTATAAAAATGAGGGCACAAAGATTACGGACTGGAACATAAATAAATAGTGTCGTCATGGGTTGAGCGATTGTGTCATGTTTGGGGAAGCGATCGTCGTTTGTGCCATCTTCCGTGCGCGGTGCCGCCTTGTCGCTTCTCGCCAGGCTTTCCTCTGCTGCTTCTGCATGGCTTCGGGGAGATCCTGGATTCGTTTTCTCCTGCGGAGAGACCTGGAGGGTAGCAGGCTCTCAAAATACACATCATATAAATTGGGGGGTAAAAAAAAAAAATGTGCTCATATTATTTTAAGATGGCTGTAGAACTGGGCAATATGGGCAATATTATATTATATTATATTATCATTAGCAGAAATCTGTACAGGCTAAAGGTTTATACACTTTAATCTTAAGAGTGTTAGTCTTTTCAGACTTCTGAGTGAGGAAACCACTGAGTTTGCTAGCCAAACATAGATTGTCTCGAGATTATGATCCTGAATTCTCAAGACCTTCACACCTCAAGATCTACAGCACCTCCTCCCATCTCTGTCCCACTCTTTTAAACGTAATTACAGTGGAAATGTTTACTAACGCATACAAGCGCAGAAGGTTTTTTTTTTTTTGTCCAGACGATGTAATCTTCACGGGTCGGCGGTCTGGATGACGTGTGTAGCAGCGGTTTGAACCTGCGTCCTAGCACGATTCCGCCTCTTAGCCTCTCTCCATGCCTTCCTCTTCAGCTTCTTCATGGGCTCAGACAGATCGTTAATGGTCTTTCTCTTCTGTTGATACCTGGACGGCGGCAAGATTTCAAACACTCGTGTCAAAGAGCTGCTTCTGTCCACTTCGACAAGCTTCTGGTTATACTGCATTCTGGATGCTAATATCATTCTGATATACTAGTAAATGTATGGGCAAGATCGTATCATGTCAGGTTAAGCCTAGAAATTTAAGGTGACTAAACCTGATTTAAACAACGAATGGTAATATTGCCACATTGTGATTGGTTTCCTCACCCAGTAACAGAATCCCTTATAGCAGTGCTGGCCTTCCTGTCTATTCACATACATTTTACTAATATGCTAACACACATTATTGCCCAATGCCCAGGTCTAATCCTCATTCATTAATCTGCAATCACTATAAGTGTACTATAAAGACCTACATACCTCAAGCGCTCCTTCTCCTTCCAGGCCAGATACTTTTCTGGGTCAGCACGGATCCTTTCTCTGTATCTTCTCACACATTCTCTGCTTTTCAATCTTCCTGAAAGAGCATCACCAGGAACCCACCTGCAGATCCACATAAGCAAAAAAAAATAATAAACATTGTTTATTTGCTGGACGTCCAAGAGGAACTTCTAATATTTACACCTCATTTGTATTTGTATAGAATTACATAACAAAGGATAATGTTTAAAAAAAAAAAAAAAAAAAGTGCTTTTCACAAAAGGAAACTGCACATCAAGTAGATTTGAATGCAAATGGAATTTTTATTAATGATCACATGCTCTAACAATGTTGGGTTCATTTACGTCCCAGAGACTCTGATTTGTAATCATGACATGAACATCGGCAGGTCTGAAGCGTTTCTCCCACCCCAAGTTTGAATTATAATGCATTCTGATTGTTTTGAGATTTATTGGCCTACATTTTTTCATCATTAGCAAGACTTATCTGATGTAGCCTTGCCTGATGTAGCTTCAAGTCCTCTTGAACATTTTATTAACTTCACTCTTTGAATTAAAATGATTGAAAAGAGTCGTGATGTCCCAAAGACTGAATGCAACACAGCGTTTCCCACAAGATATAGCCTAGTGGAACATGTACCAAACGTGTCAACATCAACGGAGACATTTCTACCGGTCTTTGTGCAGAAGACATAATTCAACAAACTCTTTAGAGACTCATGAGGCACATTCAATTAGAGAAATTCTAAAATTGGAATTGTAAATACACAAACAGTTCTGAGAAAAGTTTTAAATTGGCGCCTTATCGATTGAACCCATTGTGCATTTATAGAAACCTTCTCCAGACGTTTCCCATTTAAAACATCTATGAATTCCAGTTCAAGCAGAAAAGTAGCATAGTGGTTAGCACTGTTTGGGGTCTCTGTGCATGGAGTTTGCATGTTCTCCCCGTGATTGGTGGGTTTCCTCCAAAAGACTATTTGGAGTTTCCAAATTGGCTGTAGTGTGCCTTCTTCAGGGTTTGTGCCCCGAGTCCTCCAGGATAATCAGTGTAGAGAATAGCAGTTCTACAATCTCTCCAATCAAAATAGCCCATGATGAACTTGAGACAGGAATCCAACCCCAGAGATGATCTAATCCCAGGTTTGCCTGTTTTTAAATATAATACATCTCAGAACTCGTGCGTGTTCCTCACCCTCACTCACTGTAAAGGCATTTGAATGTCGATCTATTTGATCATATTGTTAATTTCCTCAACACTGTTTTGACCGTTCCAATTATTTGCTGTTCTTTTGCACATGATTAAATGTTTTTTAAAAAATTCATTTCTAGTATGTGTGCGCCATCTACAGTGACGTGAAAAAGTATTTGCCTCCTTTCTGATCTTTTATATATATATATTTTGCATATATGTCACTCTTAAATGATTCAGATAATCCAATACATTTTAATATGACACAAAGATAACCCGAGTAAATACAAAATGCCTTTTTTAGATGATGATTTCATTTATTAAGAGAAAAAAAAAGCTGTCCCCTATATGTCTGTCCAGCCAGCATTACGCAAAACTGTCTGGACAGAATTTAATGAAATCAAGTGAAATCAAAGTGTTGAGTAAAAGTGATGTTATGAACAGCTATGTGCTGGTTTTAATAATCTACTTTAAAATAATCTACTAATGCGCTACTGTCTAAATGTAAACAAATACCTGCACCAATAGATATTAATTAGAAAAGCTAAACTGAACATTTTTACTGGGATTAGTTCATATTTTCACTGAAATAACAGAGCTGAAGAGATATAAGTGAATTTTAACGCGCTGAAGACATTTTAAGACAAAACTTCATCTTTATCCGATCTACCGAACAGGGAGTGTATTTGTCTGACGACGAAAGAAGGACAACTTACTGTAAACCAGGCGTAAGATACTCAACCTTACAGAATGTGATTTCTTTGTATTAATAAGTTAGACAGAGATTCTGCTGTACAGAAAGACACACAGAGCTTTAAGCTTTTAACTATTTCTACAAACTCTTTTCTTAAGCTAGTATAATCTAATCTAATACGATTGGCCTGTTACTCCACATTGTCATTTAATTCTAACCCCAATCAAATAATCATTCAGCCAAAACAGGGTATCGGTGCTAAACGTGTCTCACCTAGGTGAAAAAGTGAATTTTCATATTGGATCATATAACACCATGTTTTAAATAATACTTAATGCTTCTTATCTCCTGATCCACTTATATTTTTAGCAAATAAAGAGAAACACAGTTGCTAAATACAATTTCATGCCCTTTTATGTCTGTAGTGTCCGTCAATTTTTTTTATTTGAATCTTTCAACGATCTTAACTGTCATTCAAAGGAAACTCTGCCAATTCAGATTTCACATGAAAAGACATGAAGCTGAAAAAGTGTATTATTCTAAAAAGCAAAATAGTTAAGATATCGCAAAATGAATTTGACATGGTTATGGACACTACAGATTTTTTACCTCTTAAAGCTTTTCCAAAAAAAAATTAAACAACTGTTTTACAAGTCATATGCTACTAGAAATATGAATAATTTGCATTTTAAATGATTATTGTTTGAAGCGAGACAGTATGACGCTGAAAGATTGCCATTTTTGGGTCTCGTATAAAATCATCTCTCCAAAACGGCTTAAGTTAACAACTTGGAATTTTTAGGGAAGCCAGATTGGTCACTTCCATGTTCAGAGGTTGCTTCTTTGGCACGCACACACACACACATTTTCTGGAATATATATATACAGGTACGTATAACATTAAAAATTTATATACAATCAGCATCAATACTGTGTTTTGGCCAGAAGAACACAGTCATACTTCTCTGAAGTCTGGTTCATGTCGGATCTTGATGAACTGAAGCTCTGAACACTCCACATCTCTACACCTGGAGTCTGCTGGCACATCTGGACTTCCTGAACCACTGGATATCCAGACTGTCCTTCATAAGTCTCGTCTGCCATCTCAGACTTTAGACACATCGTGCTGTCTGAGGAACACGGCTCTTCCTTGATCACCAGGCTGCCCTGACTCTGAGCACATGCCGCCGGCTCCTCGGGAGCCTCCTGCCTCAGGGTCACCTCGGCTGAGATTGTGTAATTATCAGAGATCTGACGTAAAGTCTGGAGCTCCAGCTCGGCCGCGTTGAGCTGAAACCTGAGCGCTGCGTTTTCTCTCTCAGCATCGGCTAACTTCGCCTCGTAGCAGTGCGATTTCTTCTCATTCACCTCGCAGAAGACCTGCAGGATGGACCTGACCGCCGTCCTGACCGCCGCCTCGATAACAGAGGCTTCGTCTGCGCTCAGGAAGCTCCTGTCTCTGCCTGAGGAAGGGTTCATTGTAGTATCCAAACAACAGAGGTGGAAACTGTATAGCGTGCAGTGTGTTTGTGTTTATAGTCTCTGGTTTAAATACTGACACGGCGACTTTTTTTTTTTTTATAAAACCGCCCACTAAAATATATTTTTTTTCTTTTAAAATAGTTACGCTATACGTCAATAGATAAATATGAGCATATTTCAGAGAGCCCACTTCATACGTTTAAATGGTTCTGTTTACTTCCGTGTTCTTCTTCTTCTTCGTTTACGCCTTCTGCAGCGTTTTCTTCTTCTTCTTCTTCTTCTCGGCTGGCAGCCACCTTATACGTACATTACCCCCACTTGCTGGACTGGAGTGTATAACATCAGCTTGGTAAAAAACATAGCTGCAAAGCGATGATGATCGGGCCCAAGCTGTGTGCTTTTTGAGCATGTTAAGACAAAAAAAACTGTGGTGTAACTCATGAAGTTAATACTTACTTTTTTCAGCAGAATTTTTAAGGCATCGTTACGGCTGAGCTCTTTATCAACAATCCCTTCGCAATTTTGAATCCTCGATATTGGCCCAGTTTGGTGCTATCGTACAAATCCCCATAGGAGGAGTATGTAAAATTCCATTGGGTGTTTTGCAAACAACCTAAAAACAACTGACTAGAGAGCCCATGTCAAATGTTTACCGGGTTTCGCATGTATACGTGCGAGTGTGTATGAGCTATGCAGCAAAATCTCATGTGAAGGCCACGTGCCACGCCCAGGGCCCAGCAACTCAGGCGTCCGTATTTCAGCATTTTCCAACTCGTCTAATGATTGTCATGACTTTTTGAGCATGTTAAAGTCCTCCATGCTGGGGGAAAAAAATCCTAAGAAGTACAATAGGACCCTTTGCATGACATCAGCACTATCAGAGCATCAGCAGATCATCAGATTCATGACATCATAGTGTTTGGGCTCTAAAAACTTTACATTCAATCAATCAATCAATCAATCAATCAATCAAGTTTATTTATAAAGCACATTTAAAACAACTTCCGTTGACCAAAGTGCTGTACAAGTATAAAACAATAAGTCAGCAGGTACTATACAGCGTATCTACTTAATATACATCGGTCACTATTACAATAAACCACAAGACACAAATCCATAGGATAAAATAAAATAAAATAATAATAATAATAGTAATAAATAAGATGAAGCCAGCTTAATAAATCAAGAGGAATAAAATGCGCATGAAAACAGATGTGTTTTAACCATGGTTTTAAAACGATTAAGATTCTGGGCGGCTCTCAACTGCAAAGGGAGGCTGTTCCACAGGCTGTGGGCTACTACCGAAAAGGCTCTGCCACCTCTGGTTTTGAGCTTTGTTCTGGGGATATGCAACAATTGATGGTCAGAGGATCGCAAGGCTCTGGAAGGGGAGTACGGAACAAGAAGCTCCGACAGATAAGAAGGTGCCAAATTATTTAGGCTTTTAAAAACAAGAGGTAATATTTTAAACTGGATCCTGAAATGTACAGGAAGCCAGTGAAGGGAGGTCAGTATAGGTGTAATATGATCACGTTTTCTCTTCCCAGTCAGAAGGCGAGCTGCTGCATTTTGAACGGCTTGTAGCCG
>JAQMYJ010000019.1:1357119-1373047 GCA_030014305.1 Clarias laeviceps | reverse complement strand
TGTGCCTGTAACTGATTATAAACAACCTTTTCTAAAACTTTTGATAAAAAGGGGAGCTTAGAAATGGGCCTGAAGTTAGAAAAAACAGAGTGATCCAGATTGCTCTTTTTGATCAGCGGTTGTACTACAGCATGATGATGAATCAGCATCAAAGATGAATTAATTAAGTTCATATGGTCCAATGGAATTCAATACATCTTGCAAAGGCGTGGTGGAATGGTGGCATGGGGACAAAAAGATGGCCGCAGATGCTTAATTATTTCACTTAGGGTAGAGAGAGAAACTGGTTCAAACTGATGAAAGACAGCTTGGCAAGTAGAAGAGGTGGAGAGGTCTTAAACAGAGGTAGATGGTAAAAACATCTGGTATTTGCAATTTTATCTTTAAAAAAGTGAAGAAATTGTTCACAGAGTGCAGGTGAAGGTTCAATAACAGCAGAATCAGAAGGATTAATTAAACTATTCAGAGTATTAAAAAGAACATGTGGTTTTTGACTATTGTTTGACACAACCTCTGAGAAGTAATGTAATGTGGAGCATTCAATACTATTAAACCAGTTTCGTTTAGATACTTAGATCAGGCTATAATATATTCTCCTCTCTTGCCATATTTTATTTTTGTGCTCTTTAATGATTTTCTTGACTCCTGCTTTACTGACTGAGATTTTTATTTGGACATTTTCTGGTGTGACGCCCTTTAGCAAAAATACTCGTGCTCAACATAGACTGTGGTGCTCAAACACTGATTTGAAAGTATAAAACAATTAAATCCATACATATCAGGTTATATTATGAAATGAGAACAAACATTTGATTAAATCGTTCGTGAATAAGTCAGCATTTTGTGTCAGTTCATTTGGTGATAGTTCAGTTGAGAGGATTCACATTTTTTTAAGAAACATACAGTATATTTATTTTAGATATCGACAAATGCTCTTACTCTTAGGTAATAATTTATAAATTTAAAGAAATGGTTTAATTGGCACCTTTTCCTCCAACATCTGAGGAGCTTTTTAATCATCCATGGCTCATTTGTGTGTACTATGATGTTTATTTATATAACACATTTAAAAATAAAACT
Organism: Clarias laeviceps; assembly: GCA_030014305.1. Classification (NCBI taxonomy): domain Eukaryota; kingdom Metazoa; phylum Chordata; class Actinopteri; order Siluriformes; family Clariidae; genus Clarias; species Clarias laeviceps. The sequence continues at coordinate 1,371,967 of JAQMYJ010000019.1, read as the reverse complement.
TTCAATAAATAAAAATTACTTCTCTTAATGAAGCACAGACCTCTAAATACTAATACATGGAACAGATGTGTGCTTATTGGTCACACATTTTTGTATCACCTTGCTGATAAGGTTTTACAAAAATGCTGTGATGTAATATTATTTGATTTATTAGAATAATAAAAGGGAGTTTTCACAAAACAATATTAATAATGAAAGCAGGATTGTTTAAAGGAGATCAATCACTGCTGAAAATAAAGGCAGCTTTAGGGAAAAAAAGTTACTGACTCATTTGGGAGCTAAATGAATCAACTCTTTTTGGTGAGTCGAGTCAAACGATTTGACTCACTGGAAAGAATCAGAAGTCTCATCATTAACCGATTTCTGTTTCTCACTGAAACACATCCCCATGTCCAACTACAGCCTCTGTACATTAACATACTTATAGATATCAGATCCTGAACTTCACTACCTCTGACATTATACAATGTTTTTGTTTACTGTAGTTATTCATATTATTTACTGTTGAAATGAATATCTTTACGCTGCACAGGTGTTACTGTTAAAGTGATTTAATAAAAACCAAGGTGAAGACATCAGAATGACAAGACATGTTAATTTATTAGCGTTGTTGTCTTTATGTGCACTGGAGCATAAAACCCAAAACCTAAGACATTATTTTACAAGGCATACAGCATTTCTCAGAATTATTAATTACACAACGAGTCTGTATTATGAGCATATAAGTATATATTTTAATCCAACTCAATTACACAATTATTCATAAATATGCATATAAAAACAGGGGGCACTAGCGAGCATAGAGTCCAAAAGGAAAACACTGTCCTGGTCATAGACTGGGAGGTTGTGGGATGGATGTTGAAGAAAGAGCAGCTTGAGCCAGCTTTTTTGCACGATGTCGTCTTGTAGCTTCTCTCCAAGCCTTCCTCTGCAGATTCTTCATGGGCTCGGGAAGTTCATTAATGGTCTTTCTGTTTTGCAGATACCTGCACGGTTTACAAATAAATACACAAGTCAAAGAAGTACACACTTCTCATTTCCTTTCGTTACTTCCTCGCATCACTTTTTAGCTCCTCCCTCTGAGGATGCAATGGGAGGAAATAAGGACAGGACAATGCAAGGATGAGCACGTTCGCCAAATCGGAAATCCTTCTTCATTGAAGTGTCAGTCTAAAGCAACTTACTGCGAGGTTTAGCTCTTCAACAAATCTAAATGTTTTTGGAAAGTCATTACAATAAGAGAGGAGGAAAAAACCTCAGGATGTGATGTCATTGGAAAACAATCAAGTGTACAGTGGTAACAGTGACTCATTAATTATTTGAACGAACATCCAATTCTGGAATTGTAACAAATTAATAATTAAAAAAGAAAGTCACATTAGTTGTGGAAGCACTAGAGAATTAATTTTACTGTAAATACCTCGTACCTCAAGTGGTTCTTCTCTTTCCAGGCGAGGTATTTCTCAGGATCAGCCCGGATCCTTTCTCTGTACCTTCTCACATTCTCGTACCGGGTCAGTCTCCCTGCAGACAAGCACAGGAAGACGTGTCTCACATGTGCTGTAACAACTTTGTGAGCAAATGTGTCAGAATCTTGAGGTGCAACATCCTTATTGACTTTCCACACTCTATACTTCTGCGTCTACCTTTTTAACAAACTTACAGTAATCAAGCTACAAAATGAGGAGAAATCTGGACACCTCCATAAAAGCGTGTCTTTTATTTAGCCGTTAGTGCTTCATGAATACTTTTTCAAAAAAAGTGAATTGATCTAGCTGAAGTATTTATCTGAATTGAATGAAATTGATTGTGAAGGCATGAAACAAGCACGTTGCAGAAATAGACGTTATTTTATTATTTTGCTTGTAAACGTTCATGGCTTGAAGTAACCTGAAGTATCGCAAAAGATGAATTGATGTAAATTTATGGAATGTGTCTGCAAAAATAAAAACCATTTAAGGCCATATTTCAAACTGTCAATTAAAAAGTGTTTTTATGCCATTTTACGTCTCTTCTTTGCAGAAACTGTTAAAAGGTGTGTCCCAATTGGCTAGTCAAATGTTCTGTATTCAACCATGTTACCATGGGAACTGTAAATGGTGTAGGGAACAAGTGAAGAATGTGTCATGAAAAATTTTCCATCAGTCATTGCACGAAAAAAAAAAAAGGTTTAAAAAGTGATTTATGTATCTATTAACATTATTATAGCTGACAACATAATATTAATAGGACACAAATTTAAATTGAATTGGATCAATAAATCCTTAGTATTACAAAAAAAATGCACAATAATATTTTCTCTCTACATCTTGTAATATAATCAAATCATTTACTTACGAGCTATACACAATTTAAGAGTACACGTTTTATGAGGGCATCACTTTTCGTTTTAATTAATATTGCGATATTTAATTTCTGTAGTGTAAAATTTCCACAGTAGTAGCAACAGGTATCATATGTTACCATGATAATGCACGGAGGAAGTGACGTCTGCGCTGGTGATGTTGCAGGGTGTTTCGAATGGTGGGATTTTGTCGAGGGGTGGAACAGCTCCAAGAACTAGGAAGAGTAGAAGGCAATGTTAAAAGAATTTTAGATCAGCGAAGAAAGAACTTTTTATTTTATTTTAGGAAGACTGGACTGAAAAGTCGACTTCAAAAGACAGGGAAGCTAAAGAGAGAGAGAGAGAGAGAGAAAGAGAACGAGACCTATAGGTGGCGATGATGCAACTTACAGAACGGCAACTAAAGATGCTGAGTCGTACTAAACGTGTCGAGAAGAGAGTGTGTGGAAGTGCCGCATAAAGCAGACGAAGAGTTCAAGACACAGAACAAGACAAGACAACATCAGGGAAAGAAGCATTAGACGTTTTTAGGAAGGCTGGCTACCGTTGGTGGTAATGTAACCAACCTACTGGATTCCAACCGCTGTTAAGCAACAAAAAGTGAAAGTGAGGGAAGTTCCCTTAACTGACATTCCCTGCACAGGGAGCACACTTTAAGCACACTGTGGGAACGGATCTCAGCCACTGTTTGCTTTGTTTCTTCTTCTTCTTAGTTGATTGGTTACATTACCGCCAACTGTAGGTCTCACTCTCCCTCATTTACCCAGTCTTTTAAAGACCAGCCTTCCTTAAAACATTTAATGCATCCTTCCCTGATCTTGCCTTGACTTATTCTGTGTCTTTATCAGGTACTTCCACATACGACACGTTTCCTCTCAGTACCACTCTGCGTCTAGGTGATGTTCTGTGGGTTGCATCCCCACCACCTATAGATCTCACTCTCTCCTCAGCTTCCCCATCCTTTAATCTGACGTTCCAGTCCAGTCTTCCTGAGGAAAAAAAAAAAAACATTTAATACTTGCTTCCCTGATCAGTGACTCCCCATTCTAAAAGACTCTTAGCTTTCCTTTCTACTCTCCCCAGTTGAAGGAGCTGCGACACCATATCAAGCCTCTCCTGCAAATATTTCCTGCACAAGAGCAATACATGCTCAACAGTCTCACTTTCCTGGGAGTCCCTTTGTGTGTAGCATTGTGTGTTTAGCTACGATAAATAGAGTGGTATTAAAATTGCTGTGTCCAATCCTTATTCTGCTAATTAATACTTCCTCTTTCTGATTTTTCATCTCATTACCACATCTACTTTGTCCTGTATTGAATGCAAATGTCTCACATTTGGTTCATTATCCCATTCATGTTGCCCTCATTGTTTTGCCTTTCTCCACACTATACACTGATCAGACATAACATTATGACAACCCGAGTAGGTGGAAGTGGATATACTGTATTAGGCAGCAAGTGAACCTTTTTTCCTTGAGTTGATGTGCAGTAAAAATGGGCAAGCATAAGGATCTGAGTGACTGTGAGATTGTGATGGCTAAAGGACTAGTCTTCTGCCCTTTCTGACTGGTGGTAGGAGCCTTGCTGCCCTGATGGTGGTTGGGAATTGGACTTGACTGAATCAAAAAATAATAATAAAAAACTGCAACTCTTGTGGGATGTTCCTGGTCTGCAGTGATCAGGATTTGCCAAAAGTAATCAGAGGAAGGAAAACCAGTGAACTGATGACAGGCTCACTGATGCACATGTGGACTGAAGGCTGGCCCGTGTAGTCCAATTCAATAGAAGAGCTACTGTAGCTCAAATTAACGAAAAGGTTGATGCTGGTTGTGATAGAACACACAATGCATCACTGTAATGGGGGCAAAATGGGGGATCCACTCAGTATTCAGCAGGTGGTTGTAATGTTAGGGATAATCTGTGTACCTTTACCCTTTGACTTTGTTATTTGACTTTAATATTAAGCTCAATGTCCGCTTATTTTGACAACTGCTCTCCCGTTCCCACAGGAAAGACATTTTTCTTGTCTAATCTAACTATTCTTGAGTTAGCTAACAAGATTCCATGGTGGCTTCTGGCTGTACCTGTATTAATGATTGTAAGTAATTGCAGCTTTGTGTCAGACATGTTTCTTGCTCAAACATGATAATGAGTCCTAGTCACTTAATCTGAATGTTTCATTCAGCCATCAAAATGCTTATATACACTTTGTGGTGTATATAACACTGGTAATTCTTTGTGGTAAAATATGAAGCCTATAACTTCGCGCATGCGTACTTCTCTCTGAACCGGCTAAAACCGGATCTTGGTAACCTTGGTGACTATGGAGGTTGCTGTACGTCTCGTGCGTCGCGTTTTTGTTCACATGATATTCACAGTTCGATGCAGGATATTCCTCAGTCACTTCACTCTTTATAAACACCTCACTGGGGTAAAACCCCTCCTCTTCCTTCAGCTCCAGCACCGCGGCGCTCTCTGAGGAGTTTTCTGAGGAGTTTTCTAGAGCCGCCGGTTCGTGTCCTGTTTTTTCCTGAGCACTGAAAGTCACCTCGGCTGAGATGGTGTAATTATCAGAGATCTGCCGTAAAGTCTGGAGCTCCAGTTCGCCCGCTTTGAGCTGAAACCTGAGCGCTGCGTTTTCTCTCTCAGCCTCGGCTAACTTCGCCTCGTAGCAGTGCGATCTCTTCTCATTCACCTCGCAGAAGACCTGCAGGATGGACCTGACCGCCGTCCTGACCGCCGCCTCGATAACAGAGGCTTCGTCTGCGCTCAGGAAGCTCCTGTCTCTGCCTGAGGAAGGGTCCATTGTAGTATCCGAGGAACGAATAATACTCTCAGTTATCCGCTTTAGTCCAAAACCGGCTACTTAAATAACTATATAACCGTTTTAATTATGAATTCCGACGGAATCTGTTTCACGCTCTTCATGAAAACCAGCTCCCACCTGACAGTTGAATAGGTTTGTTTACTTCCGCCGGTCAGAGGTCATTGACTGAGCTACACTTCCGCCGCGGCGCCCTCTAGTGTACACCTTCAGTTCAACACTTAATTAAACGAACTTGATGTAGCTTAGGCTAACCACTGAGCCTCTTTGTTGCTGCTAACAGTTTCTTTGCAAACCTATACACCAATCACCTACAACATTAAAACCACTGACAGTTAAAATGAATATCATTGACTGTATCAATACAATCACCTGACAAGGAGTGGGAATGGGACATTCACTGCCTGGCCAAAAAAAGATAATGTGGTAAAAAATGTGATAACCTGGTGATTCTGTACATTCAGGTGGTCAGCTGACTTCATTTTATTGCAACATAACATTGCTGAGTCTCGACCTGAACATCTGAACAACCCCCAGATCATAACACTCCACATGTCTCCAGAGGCTTGTACAGTGGACACTATGTATGATGGGAGCATCGCTTCATGCGCTTCCCTTCTTACCCTGACACGCCCATCACTCTGGACTAGCCTCCATCTGGACTCATCAGGTCACATGACCTTTTCTCATCGCTCCAAAGTCCAGTCTTTATGCTCCCTAGCTCTCAAACTGAAACTTTTTTTCTGATGAGTCTCACTAACAAGTGGTTTTCTTATGGACACACAGCTGTTTGGTACCAATCCTCTGAGTTCTCATCACAATGTGTGTGTATGGAAATGCTCTTACTTTCACTATTAAACATGGATAGGGTTTTTATTGTTGATTTTTGTCCTTGACGGTTCAGCACTATCCTTCCAGGTTTTGGTAACGTGTTGAAGGCGTCTTAACCCAGTTCCAGTAATTCAAAATGTCAAAATTAGATGTTTTCTTTGCTTGGTGCAGCCCAATAATTTGACCGTTCACAAATGACCACTTTCTTTGTAGGAGGTAGTGTATTAGGCAGCGGGTGAGCAGTCAGTTCTTAAGGTTGACCTGTTGGTAGCAGGAAAAATAGCAAGTATGAGGATCTGAGTTACTTCACCCAGGAGACTGGGTCAGAGCATCTCCAAAACATCAGGTCTGCAATGGTCCAAGGAAGGACAATCAGTGAACAGGGGACATGGTCATGGGCATGAAGGACTCACTTATGCACATGAGGAGCGAAGACTAGCACACCAAGGCCAATTCCACAGAAGAGCTACTGTAGCGCAAACTGCTGAAAAAGTGAATGCTGGTTCTGATAAAAAGATGTCAGAACACACAGTGTATCAAAGTTTCTTGCATCCAGGGCTGTGTATCTGCAGACTAGAGTCCATGCTGACCCGTGTCCACCACCAAAACTCCTACAATGGACATGTGTTTATATCGATATGCATATCATCCAGTGTTTTCCAGTATCATTAATTAATTAATTTATTTATCGATTGTTATATCGCCCATCCCTAGTCCACTCTATGACCTAGAATCCTTTTAACCTGAAAAAGGCTGTTTAAGAAGCTCAGATATTATGGTCTCTATGAATAAACTTGCCAGATACTGATGGGGATTTTAAACCTGTATGCTTTGTCCTTTAGAGGGCGCTGTTTAACAGTTAAGGAAAAGCAGGCTTCAAACATGGGCTGTTCATCTAATCATATGAATGACATAGAATTATAGATTCCAGATTTTTATTATTATTTATTTAGTTTCTATAGATGTGAATAATAGAATGTAAAGTAATAAAGGAAACAAAAGTTACATTAAGTCGGATACGAGAATCACATTTTGAGTTGTTTAGGGCAAAACACATAAGAGCAAAAAGTTGTAATCCAGTACCATGTGATAAATCCTGAATAATTATATAAAATGATATGCATTTGGTTGTGGCATTAGTGCACACTCTCTCTCTCTCTCTCTCTCTCTCTGTCTCACACGCACATTTCTGAGTGACACTCGTGGATGTGATCCCTTTATCTGAGGGCTTCGACCCTCTTGAGGCTACTTTGCCAAGTTGTTCAGTGAAGTGACCTGAATTGTAAAGCGAAGTGGGGAAGGTGTCGTGGAATGGGAACAAGCGTGTGTGTGTCAATGTGTGCGTTGGTCGGGGTGGAGGGGACGGCTTGTCCGTTGAGCGTAGATAGAAAGGGAAGGAGGAGGGCGGGCATGGCATGTTGCAGCTGTGTGTGTGTTCGTGTGTATGTGTATGTGGGTGATTATTGGAGTGCTGGTGGAAGGACAAACAGTTCAAAAGTGTTGGAGCAGAAAATCTCTTGCTTTCTGTCCTCTGCCGTTTTGTCTTTCCCTCCCTCGTTCGCCAGGGCCAGACGTAAAGCAGGAGCAATTTGTGCGATTTCACAGCTCACCGGCTCCTAAAAAACCTCTGACAGCCTTCCACTGAGAGAGAGATAGAAAGAAAGAAAGAAAGAAAGAAAGAAAGATAGAAAGAAAGAAAAGGAGAGAAAGAGGATTGGATAATGAATGGATGGTACAAAGTGGCTACGGCACAAATGGAGGAGGATTTAAAGAAGAGATGAGTGAAAGAATAAATAAAATATCAGTATCCATTGAATTGCTCCAGATAAGATAAGAATTGATTTCAGAAAGCAAATATATACTGTATATAGTAATGTTGTATAAATTGTGCGAATCGTTTTTATATTCAATTTATATTCCGAGTCACTTTTACTTAGACATATACGTCCTTTGTTTCCTGTATGGAACTTAATACACGCCTGAGAACTAGCGAAAACGACTAAGTTCTAAATCTAACCCTGAATAGCACCTAATCCCTCCATCTCGGCATGCGGTTCCTTCACTCGGTAGGGTTCCGTTTGGGTGGCCTGGCCTCTCTTGTGCAAAATGTTGATTTAAAGTCGCCTTAGGAATGTTCTGGAGCGAGTTGGACTCGCAAACGTTTTGCGTTTACAGCTCAGATTTCTAAAATGATTATAAGTGGTGCGCAACTCATCGCTCAACTCCGGTTGGTCAAAATGCATCGATTCATTTTCCGTAACATCAGCTCTGACAGAAGTTCCAGCTGCGAGAGTTAAATTAATGAAGTCATTCTAATACGTTTCAGCGCTTTGTAACAGTTGTTGTACTTTTTAGGAAATGTCTTTTCTTTTGATTAGGCAATCAGAGGCCCTAGAGTTAAGAAGTGCCACCTGAAGGTTTTGTTTCGGGCAGCGCAGGACATCTGGCCGGCCTTTGAAGGTCAGCCATGGGACAAAAATCTCCTTTAATCCATCCAGCTGTAAGCAAAGACAGATTTCCTCCCGAGCTTAAACCATTTCCGAAAAAAAAAAAAAAATCAAACAACATCTGATCACAGCCCAGCGTCAGGTTCTAATTTTTACAACATGATCTTTATGTATTGCCTCGTTAAGTTCTTTTATTGTTGCTGCTGTTTGTACGTAGGAACCCATGTGGAATATTGCCCCAAATGAAGCAGTATATGAAGGTATAAAGGTCAGAAAGGAACACAGTCATGATTAAGTGCTGGCCTTGAAAGCATTTGGTGTGGCCTCTTTTCTGTCACATGACTGCTGAATTAACATACAGGGTTGAGGGGTCAAGTGAAGGTGGCTTCCCCAACCAGCCAACTGGAAAGCTCGGGGTTCAGAGGTCATGGAAAAGCTGCCCCATTGGTTGACTTTTTATACAAATCAAATTAACCAAGCGCTGTCCTGCTTTTCAAGTGAACCTGCGTATTAACAGAGGATGAAAAAACAGGACATCTTACATATAACATGAATTTAAAAAAAAATGCAACGATATTCTAGTAAGTTGCATTCGTAAGCATATACTCGCGAAACAACCAATTCACTTTCTTACCCCTAAACTCGATATAATATGTAATATACTGTTGCTCTGCATTCTGAAGCCTTATAGAGAAATTAAAAATATGATGCGTATAGTGTGGCACATCAAGTACCAACTCATTATGTTCATATAATTTGATTTCTTATTCCCCGACACTGACCTTCCCTGAGCAGCAGTCATTTGCAACACTGTGATTTATTGTAGAATAAATCTGTCGGCTCCACTGAAATGTATTTAAGGCCAGGGTCAGTCTCCGGGTCAGACACGGCAGCCAATAAACTAAGAGAAAAAAAAACGTCGGGGTCAGGCGCTAAAAAGTGTGTATTATTCATTACAGACACAGGGCATGTTAGATTGTGATGAAACCAACTTTCACAAATATTGATTCTTCAAATCTTCAAAAATATTTGTCCTATACAAAACCTCTGTGCATGCGAGGGTCCATGTTCATTCATGCGTTATAAAATATATGGAGAGAAAATAAATATGTGGTTACTTTGTTTAAAGTGTAGAGCACTTTACATTCAGATAAACAGACAAAAGTCAGTCACAGAATAATAAACACTTGTATGAGTTCATGTCAAACTGGGACTTTTGATTGCGCAGAATAACAGAACACAGTTATAATAATAAAACCTCCCATTATTTCACTATATAATCTCCTGCTACACTAATGCACTTATCTCAGCATTGGACACATCAAGGTAGAAAGTTTTGTCAGTACACCAGAGCCATAATTGTACCGCCTGTCTGATTGACGTCTCAAACGCCGGCCTCCCAGGAACTCCCTAAATGGCTGGAACATGTGGAAACCGAGTTCAAGTGTGAATGATTGTGCGTACAGTTCCCACAGACTGATGCATTTCTTATTTCACACATTTGCACCATTCAAATGTTTTACTGCAACTCATCACTGCAGATCATCAAGACACTCATCACTGTATTGTACTTGAATTTTTTTCTGAAAATGCCAATCACTTTCACTTCATTTATGAAAAGTCCCAGTTTGACTTGTAACTAGCCTGCTTCACAACATTAAATGTAACTTTAATAAACATGAAAACACATCTCCAGTATGTGAGTCCACCTGATGTCGATTTTCACGTCACCGTCTATGAAATAAATATGTAGCTATGGTTATGGGACAGAGAAGCAAATGGTCATGTGGTACGCAGCGGTCCCAGCAGATCGTGTCGTCATGGGAAAATATTGGAGGGGAAAAAAATCCTGGAAGATGAACCAGATGTCTCCATTAATGAGGTTTAATCACTAATCGGACATCCTGCTGATATCAGCCCTGTTGATAATTTACCAGAATATGCATCTGCAAGAGCTTCACAAGCAAGAAATAAAAATGGACTTTGAAGGGTTTTTGTTTTGTTTTGGGGTTTTTTGCTCCAAAATTCTGGCTAGACGAGTCAAATGGGCTTTTATACACTAGACTGCTGATGAATGTCGCTGATGATGACGTGTCACAGCTGGAAGGTCAAACACGAGAAAGGGCCAGTTAAACTGGTTAAACTGGTCAGATTTAGTACTTCATTGAGTATTTATAATGTTATGTAGTGTTCGATTATACTTTCCAACTCGGAGGGTTGTTCCTATTAGCTGCTCGATTTCAGCTCACTGTTTTAATATGAGATGAGAGTATTACACCTGAACCTGGTGTCTATCTAAAGGTTATTTAATCCAACCAAGTCGTATTTAAAGTGTTTATATTGAAATACTGTACAGTATGTGTGATGTGTTTAGGGAATCCGGTGCTCTACTTTTATTATTCCTATCATATTAATAAGAAAACAAGGAGTAGAGATGTTGGGGCCAGTGCTGAGGTCCAAATTAAACAAAATGATGTCGTTTAAATTAACGAAATGAGAACAAGAGTTTTACTGCAATAGGCTGCAAAGTGTCTAAATATGCAATGGTTGTTTATGTAACAGCCTCAGCAGTGACCTCATTTCCCCTCTCGTCTGTTCCAACCACTCAGCATTCAGCATCAGCAGTACTAATCACCGGCCTGATCATCTGTCATCATCTGCACCTGGGTCATGCCTTAGGTTAGATGCTTTTTATACTTGAATGATTCATGATCTGCATGATCTCTGCACTGGCCCCAAGATCTCTGGATTTATTATCAATATGAGACGTAACATGTGACTAAAGAAGCCAAAAATGCCATTGTTCCAGTCCACACGTCAACTGTTTTAAATATCTTCACCCTGGACAGATTTTTCCAGGACAAACTTGGACAGTTTACGTTTGGACAAAAGGGAAAAATGCATAAAAACCCCTAATTTTTAGCCATACCCATTGCACCCTGTACAAAAGTCTTGCGATCTCCCCTCCATGTCTTCATGTTTTGTCCAAATGCAAACTTGTGGGAGCGTTTGCAGGCAGCGCCGTATCCACTCTCAGAGTGTGCAAACTGTTTTCAGGCCTCTGCTTGGTCAACATCTGCTTAATCATCAGCAGCAGCTTTTAGGTGAGACAAAGGAACACATCCCTCGGCACTGCTATCACTGGGTAGTTGTGTTAAAGAAAAACCTTTTAAATAAATTAGACAAGAATTTATTTCATTTCAAAAGATTGCACACTGATTATAAACAATGTTTTTAGATCTTGTTCCGGATGGGTTTTTATGTGGAGTATAAGAGACAAGCGCGGTGGGAGGCAGGTGCTTGCGCTATGATTATGATGCTTGACTGCTGCTATATTCTGGGCCGTTTCCTTGCCCTTGGCCATGGAGTCGTCTGCAGGTCAGTGTCTGGCTGAACTCGAGTCGGCCTTCCCCATTCATCTCACCTAATGTGGCGGAGTCACTGTAGTGAAAAGCTGTCAGGGCCACGTTCCACTTACCGTCCCCTTTGTCCCTACACAACTTTCAATTAAACGTCTCAAGCGAAACTATCATCTGACTCAGGGACACCCTGTCTTAATTCTATTTATCCGTAAGATAAATACTAGCCACCTTGCTTTATGTATTGATTAGAGTCAGGGTTAAAAGTGTCGCAGACGGTGGCTGGGGTGCGAGTTGCCCAGCAACAGCCCCTCGACCCCAGACTGCGCCCTTGATGTCTTTCCTTATAGCCTGGGCCTTGATTTCTCCCCCCCCCAATCCGTGATTAAATGCTGCCCCTTTCCGTATCACCCCGACCTTAACCCTGCACCTCTCTGCTCCCGGATCACTTAACCTTGAACCCAATTACAAGATAAGGTTGCTTAAAGGTGACCCTCACTTTGCTTCATTCGGCTAATAGGACGGCGGAGAAAAGGGCCGGCGCAGCTGATATGCTTCTAGTTAATTCACGGGGGGTGACAAAAGGTCGAACCGCGAGCATAAAGAACAGCTTCGATCCATCATGCAAAACGAAATTCAGCAATACGCGCACGCCGAAGTCCGGACCAAAGCGCCAAGTCTGCAGCCTCTTATTCAAATGAGATGGGTCAGGTGCACTGCAATCAGCCACGGGTTAATCTTTCAGTGTTAACATCTGCAGCGTTGCGTGTTAGCCGGTAAGCCGGCGCGGCCGCTTTTCATGAATGAAAATGCAGCAGTGACATCGGCTCAGTTATCGAATCAATCCAGCTCCATTTTCATCATCCAATTTTGCCTCGAGAGCAATTCAATCTGGCCTTAAGTGCTTTAAGAACGTGAATCATAAGTGGAGCAAGTGAATGATAATAAGTCCAAAAATGGCGCTGAATCATAAAGATGCTTTTAAACACAAGATTTTACACAATATGACTTTTGTTTGCCTTTTACTGTATTTTACAAGATGCTGGATTAAACAGCTTGATAGGCAACATTTGTATTAAAGCCTTAAATGCATTCGACTCTCAATTTACATTTGTTTAAAATGTGTGTCATATGTTTAAAGGAATTATTATGAATACACAGAAGTAGATAAGAATTGGAAAGTGGTATTTACACTTTGAACAATATTTTGACTGAGGACTGAAACAAAGCTGATTGAGATGGTAAGTCATTACCATCAGCACTTATTCAGTTTCTAGTTGTAATTGTATTTGTAGACTCTAATTCACAGTATAATGATAATAAAGGCTGCGTTTGCATTAAACTCCTGGATGATGCAACTCGCTTCAACCTCGAAAATTAATCAGCGGTGTTGGTTGTAATGGATCGGAGTTACTGTCACCACCAGTTGTTACTACAGGGGGCGTTCAAGTCAAACTGGGACTTGCGTCGAAAATTTCTGGTGAATTGAGGTGAAAAAGTGATTTAAGACTTCAGACACAGTACAGTGATGAGACTCTTAGCCGCAGTAAAACATTTAAATGGTGCAAAAGTGTTAAAGAAGGCCTACGTCCGTGAATGACGACCCTGGCCGAGGTGCCTCAGAGCCCGCGGCAGTCGCTCCTATGAACGTTCAGCACCTGATCCTTGAAAATCAATGCATTTGGAAGAGACGCATCTGTCTGTGTGAACTGTACACACAATCATTCACCATTCATGGACGTTACAGGAACTCAGCTGGGAGTTGGGAGTCCACGTCCACCGTACAGTCCTGACCTCACTCCGATGTTCTGTTAATCTGCACAACCCAAAAGTCCCACTTTGACTCGAACGCCCCTCCTACAGTTCGCTTCCATTTAAAGTTGGTGGAACATCTGCGAAGCCGTCCATAACAGTTCCTGTTATTATGTGTTACTGCAGCAGTTTCCGCGCTAGCGTCTCTTTATTATTCTCTCATCATCAATGTTCTGTAGATTGAAAAGCGCTGACGCTGGAGACTCCTTTCAAACGTAGATAAATCAAAGTCGTCTTACGAACATGCACGTTTTATTTGTTCCTGAAGAAAGAATAACGTGTCAGAATGGGAGTGTTGATATAAACCCGGATTTGCAGCTACAATACTGTCAGGAACGGTGTTATAGAAAAGTGAGCAACAATCAGATTGGAGAATCCAAGAGTTCAGGACATCAAGCCACAAAAGTCTGATGTGATTATTACCAGATGAAAATTTTGTTCTAGGTCTAGAAAAATGACAATGTGTGTGTGTGTGTGTGTGTGTGTGTGTGTCAGTGAGAGCGAGAAAGCGGTCAATATGATACAAAATTGTTGATATGAAGAAGAATGTGTTTGTTTGGATTACGCCGAATTGAATCATTCTCTCTATTGTGTCCTCACACAGCTTACTATAAGGGGGAAGAAAACAGGAATTGGATTAAACATTGTATGTGTGTGTGTGTGTGTGTGTGTGTGAGACAGCCACCCACATGACTGACAAATGATGTAACCACCTAAAATGCTGGTGCAGCACAAAAGCATGTAGAGGAAAATGTGTTTTTAGACCTGTTGTCGAAAATAAGCAGTGTGCTTTTGCTTAACACATGAAGGGGAAAAAGGAAGCGTAAGGAAGAAAGACAGAGAGAGAGAGAGAGAGAGAGAGAGAGAGAGAGCGCTGGGAGCAGCTTGGAGTGCTGACTGGAGTTTGAACCTCCCTCTGAACTGGCTATGAACTCTCAACTTGAACATCGACCGTCACAGATCTCCCTGGGAGCTTGAAACAGGGGCAGCCAATCCTGAGAGCAACACACAGGCACGTAATACACACTTACAAACACTGTGCACACACACACACACACACACACACACACACACACACTTACTCGCTCATTCTCACACGTCTGCAAAATCAAAGTCTCATCTGCAGCTTTGAAGGTCGAGCATGGATGTTCCTTCGTTGGCATACACTCCGTAGTAGCCTGAGGTGTGTGTGTGTGTGTGTGTGTGTGTGTGTGTGTGTGTGTCAAACATAT
>JAQMYJ010000019.1:1336545-1350787 GCA_030014305.1 Clarias laeviceps | reverse complement strand
CCTCTATCTTTCAGACATAAAGTGCATTCACTATTCCACAAATATCAAATCATCTCATACATGAGCCTGGACCACACAAGCCCCTTGTTAATAACTATAGTATTAGAACAAGTGCATTAATATTAACCTGTGGTTTTGAAATGTGTTGGTGCAGAAAATGAACCGACAAATTCTGGCCAATCAGAATGAAGGATTTCGCGTCACCGTGATATTAGAGATGTTACTGCTAGCACAGTGATGAGGCAGACAGACAGACTCAAATGTAAATCACTTCCCCAGTGAGATAACATTAATGTCATTTCCTTTAGCTTGAGCTTGAAGTTGAGATAACGCTATCAATTGAATGTTTACTTTTCCACCACTAGGGGTGCTGTGTATCAAGTGTTCCTCAGTACTCCTTGTGCAAATGTGCACTGTGTCCGAGTAAGCGTGTCAAAGAGACACGAATGCCGAGCACAACTGTATAGATCTAGAATCATCTCACAGGATGAACAAGCCTGGCGACGGAAACAAAACACAAGAGCAGAAACCTCTGTGTGTGTGTGTGTGTGTGTGATTTATTTATAAGAGCGTGTGTAATTAGGTACAGGTGAGGCCCATTACCAGCCCTGATGATGAATGGGATCGTTTGACAGGTCATGTGTTGTGTTTTGGAGTTCGTGGGAATTATGAGACTTGGATTCTTCCTCAATATCTGGCTTAGTGGTTAGCAATGGCGCCTCGCACCTCCAGGGTCCGGGTTTGATACCCGTCTCGGGGTCTGTGTGCATGGAGTTTGCATGTTCTCCCTGTGCTTTGTGAGTTTCCTCTGGTTTCCTCCAAAAACATGCAGATCACGCCCGTAATGTGTGAATGCCTTGTGTGTGTGTGATTGGCATCCCATCCAGGGGGTACCCCGCCTTAAGTCTCCTGGGATAGGCTCCATCCCCACTGCGACCCTGTATAAGGATTAAGCAATATAGACGATGAGTGAGTGAGTGTCTCACATTTGTAAGTAATAAGGTGGCTTTTGTGCATTAGATTAGATTAGGTTCAAGGTGTCATAAATCAAATATTACAGCAATTATGAGAGGTTATGGTATTGTTTTTTTTATCACAATGAAAAATAATAATTGTAGGTTATTTATATATTCTCATATTTTACGAGATTAAAAAGTCGCAAGGCTCTAATTTGAAAGAAAGTTGCTATAAATAAGTGTAAATAAATCACCAACTTTAGCTAGTATTCAAATCTACCTAGACAATGTAACCTATCTGCTGCTATATACACATTTTATATGGTGGCAGTTTGTATTAGACCAAAAAAGCCAGACCGTGCCACAGAGACCTGGTTCACTAGAGATACGGAGGCTTTCTTATGTTTACTATCATGGCAACCAGTTGGGCATTGGTGGCTCAGTAGACGGTTTCTTGCCCGCCATGTAGAAGGTCCAGGTTCGATTCCCAAATATACATGGATGCAGCGCTGGTCCCAAGTCTAGATAAGATTAAAGGGTTGCATCAGGAAATCCAGTTAATTCTGTATTGCTTGTGTGACAGATATGGAAATCTGATACACTGTACAGAACAGTAATTGTATGGTCAGAGTTATTAGCATGCTCTATCATTTGTGAATCTTTCTCATACTTTTTATGTTCACATTTAAATTTTTCACGTTTTATATACATTTATATTTTATTATCATACTCGCGAAGCTGTACATACTTCAGCATACATTTACTGTAGATCACTAGCTGCTTTTGTACTTGACTGAAGAATTCTTGTATATTTGGCACACGGTTAATACCACAGGCTTTAGCACATGAGCCTGATTTAACTGCAGTATTCTGAAAACACCATCTGTCAGTCAAGCTGCTGCTGATTTGTTTTTCTTTTTATTCTTCTTGGTTTTTGTTTACAATGAAATCCATATCTAATGTGCTTAAATGTACGCAGCAAAATTTAAACATCCTTTCTTTTTTGTTGTTCTTGTTGTTTGTTATTCTATGAGGTCGCTGATTTTTGTGTCGATGTTCCGGCTCTCCATCTGTACACCACTGACACCACTGCGGGCCATGACTTAGTAGGTCAAATGGTGCCTTAGGACATAACAGACAGAGAGGGAGGGGAGAGAGAGAGAGAGAGAGAGAGAGATGCAGGCCACACAGGAGGAGAACATACACTAAGTGGAAACAGACGTGCCTAAAAATAACACCATCTGAAATATCTAACGTTCTGACCCAGAAACAAGCGCAGGGTGATCGTATTGGTGCTCCAGTAGAGGCCATGATATGATTAGTCACAGAGTCACGCACAGCAACTGCCTGTATGCTCATATTCACATATACACACACACATACCCACACACACACACTCACATGAATAAATGTAATATGTATATATGTAAGTATTTATTTGTTTTCAATAAAATCTTTGAGGAGCTTGAGTGATCTGTCTGTCTGTCTGTCTGTCTGTCTGTCTGTCTATAAAGAGTCAGCCAAAAAATGTATTGGTATAAATTATATATGATAATAATATGATAATATTGTTAATATTATATCAATCTAATATACATCATACTTTTTTCTTTTACCTTTTTCTCTCTCTCTTTCTCTAGATATATATCTATATCTATATATACACTGTATATTATTTTAGCACTGGTTAGCACTGTGGTCTCGCACCTCCCTGGTCCGGGTTTGATTCCCGCCCTGGGGTCTGTGTGCACGGAGTTTGTATGTTCTCCCCGTGCTTGGTGGGTTTCCTGAGGTACTCTGGTTTCCTCCCACACTCCAAAGACGTGCAGATTAGGCAAATTGTGGTTCCCAAATTGCCTGTAGTGTGTGAATGAGTGTGTGCACTGTGATGGATTGGCACCCCGTCCAGGGTGTACCCCGCCAAATCATGCCCTAAGTCTCCTGGGATAGGATCCAAGCCCCCCTGTATACAGGATAAAGAGATATAAATGAGTGAGTGAGTGATTATTTTGAGCTGGTTTAGGATTTGGCTCTTGTATGTTACCAGGTTGTCTCATTTCTCCTTATTATTTTTATTTTATTTTATTTTCAATAAAAATAGGTATATACTGTATGTGTACTGTGTATTTTTAACATTCCGAACAGAAACTCATAGCACAGTTTAAGATTTATATAGGTGCGTAAAAACGATTGATTTCACTCTTGTCTGTTTTGATTTTAGCTTTAAATTTAATATTCGAGGTTTTTAAGTCAGGCTTTGTGGTATAATCTTGTGAAATGTAATCTCTCTATATATAAATAAATAAAACTCTATTATATCTCATTTAGTCACGATTTTATTTAAAACCTCACGTTAAATTCTATACAGTAACAACACTCAGATTAAAGTCAGATTAAGGATTATGTCTTTTTGTTGTTGTTGTTGTTGTTTGTTTATTTTCTGGAACCAATGCCCTGTGTGAATTCCAGTAGGTGGCAGGAACACAGCACAGCACATCAATATTGATGCAGTGAGGTTTAACTGGCTTTGGAGGAACTTTCTCCCACGTTAATATTGATGTGGTGGCCACATATTGGACTCAGACCCTCTCTTAAAGGTTTTATAGCTGGAAAAGCCGGGTTGTGTTATGTTTTAGATATTTTTTGAAATACATCTATTAAAATGCAGTGGAATTTGGGTTTCTCAACTTTGTATTTGATGGCATGGGAGTTTCCGTTACGCTGGCGTCGGGGCTCTTTTCCCTGTGTTTGCCATGGGATTGAGAAAGGTTTGGAATTCCCATGAGGAAAGCCGAGCACAAGAAGAAGCGCACGAGGCATGCCCTCATCTTGAAAAGTCGGATTAGTCTGTCATCGTTCAGCCTTGTGTGCCCTGGAACGTGAAATGGCTTTTGGTTAGAGGGAAAAGAGCCGGAAGGCTTTTCCACAAACAGCCTGCTTTTGGATGCTGAGAAGACGGATGCTAATTCGGCCCGAACTGGTGTTTGCAGTAAACACGGGCAACAAAAATCCCCAACGGCCTGCGTTCATTATTTTGCATACATTGTTTAATGCATGCATGTATAACCGCATGTCTGTTGAATGCTGCATTCTGATTGGTCAGAAGGTAATGGTGAATTTTCTAGAACTGCAGCTCTGACAGCAGCGCAACTGCAAATCAGAGGTTTGAGTAAATGCATACGTTATTGTTTTCGTAGTAACAGCTTATTCATAGTAATGTATATACAGTAGCAGATTGAGTTAACATTTCTGGAATGAGTCTCCAGTGTCAGAATGTTTCACAATCCAGAGATAAAGCTATAATTTTAAAGGGGATCTACAATACATAACTTTGTTTTCAGTCATTTTTTTAGATTTAAATGGTTTTTCAGTGTGTGTGTGTGTGTGTGTGTGTGTGTGTGTCTGTCTTTTTTTTTTTTGTGTTTACTGGGTCTTAAACAAGCCAATTAGATTTTTCCTTCTGTGACCTCATATAAGAAAATCCCCTCCCCCAGCTTGTTGCTCAGCCTTGCAGGCCTCTGGAGGGGCGTGGCTCAGCAGTGGCTCGTTTACATAGACACTGAAATGGTGTGTTTGGAAGAGGAGTGAAAAAGGAAGGAAACTGATGGGAATTTCAACACACACTGTTGGAGAAGCTCTGAGCTCTATGTTAAGTTCTTAAAGAAATAGGGAAATATTGGACCTTTCAGTTTACACCTACAGGAACTAGCTTAATTCATGGCTAAAAATGTGGTGCTTCATTTTTAATTGCTAGAATTGTGATCATTATCATTATATCAGTATATCTATAAATGTATCTGTCTATGGGGTAAATAAGAGAGCACTCAGAAGAAGGGGAGAGAAAAAAAAAAAACTGCTTTGTCCCAGCTGGCTTTTTGACAGTCAGCCAGAAAAGTGAGTCCCCTTATGGACAAACTGTGACCTCAATTCAATTTATCTATCGATCTGGACACTGCGACGTGGCGAGTTCAGTCGAGGTGCCTTGCTCTTGCGGCTAGAATTCCCGTCTAAAAAGCAACAGCCATGGGGCATCTTCATTCATCCACTTAGTATACAGAATGCCCTCCTCCCCCCGAGTCACGTCACTCTACCCGCATTTCTTGGCAAATTGAAACCGTGTCATAACAGATTGAGGTGTCGGGGTTAAACAGGAGTGACTCTTTAGTCAGGGGGCAAATGCAGCAATCTGTTCGTCTGTGATAGTGGAGTCTGCGACTATTAATGCCAAGTATGAATGATTTATAGGCAGAGATACTGGATTTGTCATTTCAGCCGTGGCCTGGCACCTGCTCGGGCCTCTTTTAACAATCCGAATGCACCTCGGTGAATAACTTGTACGTCAAGTTATCGATTCAGATTCCCATAAATGTTGATGGCACACGGACCGAAAGGAAGATACGCGCCGGACTATCAGGTGACATTTCAGACCCATACACACTCTTTCACATAAGTAGAGCAACACATGTGGTTTATATTCATGGGAAGCTCGTGGGATCGGAGGGAGTGGAGAGGTCACCGTGTCCGGTTGGGACTGACAGCTCTGAAATAGAGACATAAGTCATTTTTATATAAGCTGTTCAAGAGGAAGAGAGGCGTGATAGAAAAGTGGGGGGAGGACAGAAACCGGACAGCGTACCCTTTCTTTCTTAAGGTCGCCTCTGGGTTATCAAACAAGCGATACAAAACCGGGGGGGTTCAAAGTACTAACACGTGTCTTTGGGGCAGCATTACTAAGATGAACGTAATTAGGGACAAAGATGAAGAGTGTAACCTTTATAGTTTGTTACAGTATGTACCTATTTTGCACCACTAAATGTTTATAAAGCCTAAAAACCCTAAATATTCCATACTAACTTTGCAAAAGCGTCTCTGATTTTATTAATACTACATCGTTTGATGAAGAAATCCAGTAACTTGTAAATTATCAAGCATGTTTACACAGCTGATGTTCATTTAGCAACACCCACCAGACTCCATAAAAGACAAAGGGAGGGGAAAAAAAATCAACAAAATGACAAGGAAAAAGGTGAAAGAGCGCCTCCTAAGTGGGGCCGCGCTGTAAGGTGGACGTAAATGTGTCTCATTATACATAAATTTACTCAAGAAATTCAGGAGCAAGCGCAGCATATGAACCTTCACCCAACTAACCGGATTTTAATGGGTACCACATTCTCTGGGCAAATGCTCATCTGAATAATTTATGAATTAATTTGTTCATGTCCAAGCTGATAAATGAAGCCCAGCGTGAGAGCAGCAAACACTACATCAACTCTATAACTAACAATGTTATGAAATTTATTTAGAACACATTTTCCAACAAATCAACTGGCTCATATTTGAAATACTGAATGACGATGGACGTTCAAGTCAAACCAGGACTGGGTCACACTGATGAAATTTCTGGTGAATGAAGGCATAAAAGCGATTGACATTTACAGAAGAACTTAAGTACAGTACGCAGAACACAGAAGCTCATCACAGCACGCAGTGTAACATTTTAAAGAAGGCCACGTGAACGACAATGCTGTCCAAGGTGGCTCGGAGCCCACTGCGGTTATTCCCGTTAACTTTCAGCGAGTCAAACGCCTGATCCTTGAAAATCGATGAATAACTTGTCAACTCACCAGCACCTTCACCGACACCATTTAAACATGACAGGAACTCCCAGGTATAATTCGTTAAGGGGATCCTGGGAGGCCAGTGTTTCAGAAATGAAGCGGGCAGTCCGATCGTGGCTTTGGCGTATTGAGAAAACTTTCTACCTTGATGGTATCCAAGCACTAGTGAAACACTAGTGATAAGTGCATTAGTGTAGTAGGGGATCATATAGAATGTTACAGGGAGTTTTTACTCTCGTAGCTGTGTTCTATTATTCTGCACAATCAAAAGTCTCGGTTTGACCCGAACGCCCATCATACTGTATATCAAGATTGGACTGTATTATTTTTAAGCAGTGCCATCTCATCAATAATACTTCAACTACACAAACGAGAAAAAAATTTGCGAAGGACAAATTTTATTTCAAGGACTCATTTATTTTCATCAAACCTAAAATACATGAAAGAAAAACTCTTATAGAAATATTCTGTGAACTAATATAACAGGTCATGCTTTCCTAGGCCACGTGGTTTAAAAATCCAAACGTTGCCTTTGAAAGCTGTAGTGCCATGTTACAACAGTGACGTACTGAAACATACTGCTAGAAGAATAATGAAATACTTGATATCTGCTGCTACGTGCAGCATAGCCGAGGTCCTGATTTTTGTTGATATACTCTTCAGTGTTTTCTTTGCTCGATGAAAAAATTAAGCTCTATACACTGACCTTACATGGCAACTACAGAAAGTCTATCTAGCTGTGCTGAATTTTTGGTGGTAGCTGAAAAGAGCGTAGAGAAAAAAGGAAGGGTGCCTGGCTGGTTTCAAATATGAAGTGCCTCTTTCACATCTTCGAAACTCCTTCAGATACTCAAATTGACATTGAGACGAACCACAATAAAGTTTTTTTTTTTTTTTTTTTTCTTCACCAACTCATACAGTTCACCATTTGCCATTTGTGTTTTGGCAGTGGCATTAGCATATTCAGTCTTACTGGCCTCTTTTCTCTCCAACGATTTTTCCACTCGAACATACAGAGTTTCTCTTAAAGCCCTGGTAAAGTCCGGACTATAATTTTATTTCTCAAAGTTCCAAAACAAAACAAAACAAAACAAAAAAAGACACCCACTTTGGTATCAGCTTTAATGGCTTCTGGCTTGTTTGAAAATCAGTGGACTGGAATGGACTTTGCCCCTTTTGAGTTGACGTGATGCAGTCAAGTACTCGGTCGTGATGTCCGTAAACACGCTAGAGCGACTGCGGAAGAATTCATGGCACGAGAATATCGCAAGAGTTCCATTCCCGACAACAGACTGGCGAATTAGGTGCTGATGGGTTCTACATGAGGTGGCTTTAGCGTCTGTGGATGGTGTCAAGGCCCGTTCTCATTGTAGTGGAGCGAGAGGGGTCGGTCTCTCTGCACAGGCATGTAGGGCCAGTTGTAACTGGAGCCGGACAGCAGCATGTCCCTGAGTAGTGTTTCGATGGGCGTCTTGCCCACCAGGCGCACGAAGAAGAGCTGCTCGATCACTGGCGACGAGACGATGCGCAGCGACGGAAGACGCAACAAGAGCCGTCCGAAACGGTTGGGCTGATTGGGGTACTGGTTCCTTACATACTCCTCCAGGGCGCACTGAGACTTTTCCTGGATGCTTTCCACATGGGCCACATCTGACAAGCCCATGGCATCTGGAAGAGAAGCAGAGAGGATGTGGTTAGTTTATATTGTGCACCCTGGGATTGAGGGATTAGGAGACAAAACATTGTTTAAGATTAGATTCAATTAGATTAGATTCAATTCAACTTTATTGTCATTGTGCATGTACAGAGCCATGCAGTCATACATAAAGAAATAAAACGAGAACATTAAGGTCATACATAAAGGAATGAAAAGTCTATCCTACACACATATTGATCAGCCATAACATTATGCCCACTACCAGGTGAAGAGAATAGCATTGATTATCTCGTCACAGTGGCAACTAGAAGTGGGTGGGATACTAAACAGCAAATGAACATTTTGTCCCTGAAGTTGATCTACTGGAATCTGAAAAAATGTGCTAGAGCATGAGGGAAATTGTGATATCTAGATGACTGGATCAGGGCAACTCTTCTGGGATGTTTGCAGTGGTCAGGACATACAGTGGTCAAAAGAATGAAAACCAGTGAACCGGCAACGAGTCATGGGAGACATGGGGAGTGCAGGCTGGCCCGTGTAGTCCGATCCAATAGAAGAGCTACTGTAGCTCAAATGTACACCCTATCATGGAAACTGTATTCCCTGATCGCAGTGTCCTCTTTCAGCAGCATAATGCGCCCTGCCACACTGCGATAAATGGAGCAAGAATGGTTTGAGGAACATGACAAAGAGTTTGAGGTGTTAACTCGGCCTCCAAATCCTACAGATCTCAATCTGATCGAGCGTCTTTTGAATGTGCTGGAAAAACAAGTCCGATCCATGGAGGCCCCTCCTCACCGGCTTGGTGCCAGATACCACACACACTCCCTTCAGAGGTCTAGTAGAGTCCGGATCAGAGCTCTTTCCAGAGGTCCAAATCAAAATTAGCAGAGTGCTCATATTGTTATGGCTGATTACTGTATGTTTAATTATTGGTTGTGGATAAAGTGCTAATTTCAGTTCGGTTGGTGCTGTATTAGAAGTTAGAGGTTATGCATCGCAGGAGTACATTGCAAAGTTGTTTAACTGGTGCAAAAGTTTAACTGATTCCAAACATTATTCGTGGTCGCCATTAACAAAAAAACAAAAGCGCATGAGTGACCTTTCTTACAATTTTCAGTGATCTTCAAGGTCATATTAATGAGAAATCCGATGCAGCTACACGATCCATTTGCAACACAGACTCAGCTCGTGAACTAAGAGGTGACGAAAATGACGGAAGTCACGCTGACATGTCAGACTAACGGACCAAAGTGCTTTAGATAGAGAATAAACAAGGGAGAAGCTATAAGCATACAGTATATATAACAATATAATGGATCACTGAAAAAACTATTAGATCCCATCCAGGGTAGCTCATAATAATGCTAAAGATTTGAAAAAGACGTGGTCGGCCCTCATAGAGACCAGGACAAGTCCAGGATTCTTCTGTCCATTTTAGAGTTTTGTATTTTTCTTATCTAATTTGGCTACATTAACGTTTTTTCT
Source organism: Clarias laeviceps (assembly GCA_030014305.1). Taxonomy (NCBI): domain Eukaryota; kingdom Metazoa; phylum Chordata; class Actinopteri; order Siluriformes; family Clariidae; genus Clarias; species Clarias laeviceps. Next base: position 1,341,068 of record JAQMYJ010000019.1, on the reverse strand, counting down.
CGCTCATGAATGAAAAATGATTTCAACCCATGCTCCTCATCTTCATCCGCTCCGTCAGCTTACACATTACTAATAAGTTGTCATGCTGAGTTTTAGTTTGGAGGAACAAAAGATTAACTGCTTCATATTTCTCTGGGGGTAAAAAAAAAAAAAATCCCCCCCCCCACCCTTTCCCTGCTGCACGGAGGGACACAACTGTCACATTTGACCTTGTCACATTAGGGCATATAAAGACATCATCAGTCACTGTACCCAGTGCTTTGAGGCAACTGGGTGATGCATCCGTCTTGGGAATAATGTCAGCACTGACAAGACTTGCGTGCCTGGGCGCAGTTTCCCATGAGGTTGCCTATACGGCAGTAGGTGCTCTCTCGTTCCCTTTGTGTCTCAAAGTGAGAGGACGCATGGGGAAGCCCCCTACCGCTGCGAATCCAGGCACAAAGATGAAGCACCAACGGCATTCGCCTCCAGTTGGGAGATTGGGGGCAATATGGACGGGGTAGAAACCCCTCTGGGAAAGGAGGCAGCAAGTTATGTAGGTCAGCCTGCGTCAAACCCTCTCACTGTAACTCGGCATACATAATTCAGGCATGCTGGTGGGAGAAAGGGGGAGGGGCAAGAGATTGCCCGGCTGGTTTCAATAATAGATGGAGGCTTGAAAAAACAAGGGAACCATTTGGGAGAGTGTAGGTCATATTTTAGGACTGGGAAGGTGTTTCTGGGGTTCAAAAACGAATAAAAAGTAAGTGTGCGGGACCCTTTAGAGATTTGAAGCGTCTCACTTGTGACCTATTGCGATGTACACACATGCCACAGGAGTAACTGGGTCTGCAGGGCATGATCTTTGGACGGTATTCCGAGCAACTCTATGTTTTTCCCAACCACTGAAAAAAAACCTGCTTTTTTTTTTCTTTCTGAGCCGACATGGTGGCCAAATTCTAAAAGTGCATCAATGCTGCATCTGCGTACAGCCGAGCTATTTATTTAACTTTAACCAAGACTTTTGACATTTAACTCATTACCTAATTAGTAACCCCGTCCTGTGTAGCATCAGGTGTGTCAGAGCAGCTGTCTTATCTTTTATCCCTTCCAGATCCCCCTGCATTCCAGTGCACCCTAGTGAACTTTACCACTACATTCAAACTACGGAAAGGTTTGCAGCTCTTGGAGAACTTGGAAAGCACTTCTTTTTTTTGAACGACAGAAATGCTAGCTTTTTTTCTATAAAAAGATCATAAATGTAGCATTAGCCCTTAAGGCTGGATCGTGTTACTAACCAGCAGCAGATGATAAAGCAGCACGCCTCACTCTGCTCTGTGCTAGAGGTGTGGACTGGGATTGGGTTCCAACAAGACCCAAGAACAATGCCAGATGAATAGATGGATTTACTTTCGTTGTGAGATTGCAAGAACAGTACGGGAGCTTATCGGACACGGTGCACTGGGCAGGGTAATTATAATTGAAATAACATTCTGCTATTTGTTTATATTTTTTGTGGTGTACACTAGGTTCATATTGCAGGTGGGTACAAAAAGGAATCCTGTGCGCGAGTGGGCCGGACTGGATAGGATTCCTGCAAGATTCCTTTGGTGGGAGTGGGATTGAATAAACACACACCTCTAGTCTATGGAACAACATTTCAAGCTTTGTCCATGATGCATTAGAATTAAATTCTAAATTTAGCTCTTACTAGTCTTACACATTGATATGCGCTGTTAAAAGACTCTACATGATCAAGAACGTTCAAGACCGCATGAAACTGGTGGAACCTGGGAATCATAGAACGTTTCGAAAGACACTAAAATCAGTCAGCTTATTCTGTAGATGCTTCCTACCTGAAGTGAAGAGCACAATGGATTTCAGGCAGGAATACTCGGCTGTGTCGACCTGCAGAGCCTTCAGCTTCTCTACCTGCTCCTGGAACACACGGATATGGTCCATGAAGGCCACCACGCGCTCGGCTGACATCGGGGAGGCGTGGAGACCGGCGGCAGCCAGCAGTGGCGCAACATGCAGGGGCATGGAACACTGTGCTGCATTCAGCACAAACAGCTCACTCCACGACATGCGCAACAACGCCACCTAGGAGCCGGCAACATCATAATAAAGATCAGTGATTATGGTTCAGTTTATGGTTTCATTTATTTACAAATATACATCCATATTGTTTAACTAAAATGCTTTTTAACTTAATTTAATCAGTTGGTTATTTATTTTAATCACAATAGCAAGGGTTTGCTAGTCTTTAAATACTTTACCTGGTCCATGAGCTGTAGGTCTGGAAAGAATGGGATGTTCTTGGCCCACTCTACAGCACTGAAGAGAAGACGCGCTGCCAGCTCGCAAATGTTCTCGATGCCCATCAGGTTGTTTGACTGCATGCACTGGGCGCCGTAGCGTGACGTAGGGTATGGCTCCGCCCGTAGAAGTAGAGAGATGAAGCCCGATAGATATGGTTGCCCATTGTAGGGGTCGTTGCCATTGGGCAGGTACTGGCCTGGACTGGTCTGAGAGCTGGACATTCGTCCTCGTTGGACGGCTGAGAAAAAAAAAAGGAGAACACATAAGCGATGTAGAAAATGTGAAGAATGCTCAAAGCTGATAGCAAAGGGATGGCTTATTTAATATTAGTGCAATCGGATTCTTAAAGCAAAATGCAAATTTAGGATTTATTCTTACAGTCTTAAAAAATAAGTGACTTTGTCAAATAATCCTACGCAGGTTTGACTTCTTTATACTGTATTTTTGAACTAGTGATCTGCTCAAATCATACTTCCTGATGAATATCGAAAACATGGGACACTTAACTAGTTTATAATTTGTGAGGCCTGAATAAAACACTGGTTTAGTGTTCGTTGCATATCTGTGGAGTCCATCAGAGAGAAGAATCCTTTGCGCTCCATCAATGAGTTATGAGTGAATAGATAGTGCTTAAAGCGGAATGGTTTTTCACACCTCCCCTTGACAAATGGCTCAGCAGAGGCCAAGGGCCAAACAGAGGCCATTTTTGCCACCATGCCCCTCAAAGCCCATTTGGAAAACACCTGTTCAGCCATTCCGCTGTCTGACTAATAACTCCATCTACTGTTACATACGACGACCATGTGCACGACAGAAGAGACAGAGTGAGGTGTGTTAAAGATGGAAAGAAAAGCCAGCGTCTCCTGCGCTTAGAATAGAACAGCTGTGTTACTACAGGACTGTAAAGTATGGCAAGGGTCATGACCTTCTCCTTAATCAACATGGATATTATCCTTAATCATGATTTACCCTCAGATATTGTGGACTTTAATTGAGATGAGCTGTAGCAAAATGAAAAACCTAATCTGGATGACCAAATCCCCTTGTAATGACACTGTGCATGTAGTCTATATACAAAGTATTCTGTCTACAGGGAACTTCTTTTTTGCCAGGGTTATGTTGTTTACCGGTGGCACGGAGGTGTAGTGGTTAGCACTGTCGCCTTGCACCTTCATGGTCCGGAACCGGCCAGGCTCGGTTCCCGTCTCTGTGTGCATGGAGTTTGCATGTTCTCCCCTTAATACTAGATAAGACTCCAAGACTGGCATTGAATGCGATTTGGCTACAGACTCAAACCTACTAGATACACTTTGAAAGCCAAAGAACTAGAAGATATCTTAACTTGTCATATATAAGTTATTGCAAAGGGTTTTTTTTCTCTTTGCATAGCCAAGCTTGTTGCGAAGATATGGTCAGAAACATGATACAGCATGGCTAATCCTATCCCTAACCCTTGAGCAGAGAGGGTTAAGGACCTTGCTTAAGGAACCAACTGAGACATCTTGATGGTACAAGAGCTCGAACCCCCAATCGTTTAATCAGCAACCAAGAGCCTTAACAATTTGTGCCACCACTGTCCAACATAACTAACAGCCCAGAGTTCTGGTTGGTACCTGAATGACTCCACCTGGAGATCCCTGAACCATGCTCTAGAGTAGGGACTACAGGAAGGACTAGAAACAAAGAACCCTGAATAAGTAGCCAGGGATGGAACCAGTGAGTTATAAGACACTGGAAAGGGGACAGTGGGACAGGGCAGTGCATGGGGAAGACTCAGGGACCAAAGATAACCTGAACAAAGCCGACTAGCATTAGGGCAGAAACAGGACCTCTGGTGCAGTAACTATGAGGCAGAACTAGAACTTGTGGTTGGAAATATGGTACAGGTGCAACAAATTGTTAACAAGCACTGAGTGATAATACAAAAAAGGAAAATTCAATATATTAATCAACTAAAAATAGCATTCTGGTGGGAGTGATTAGGTCTGTGGCCTCACACTTCCAGGGTTGAGGGGTCAATTCCTGCCTCGGGTCTGTGTGCATGGAGTGTGCATGTTTTCCCCATGCTCGGTGGGTTTCCTGTGGGTAGTCCAGTTTCCCTCAGGCCAAAGACATGCAAATTAGCATAATTGGCAGTCCCAAAGTGTGTAATGGCGCTTTTCCACTGCATAGTACGGCACGGCACGGTTCAGTACAGCTCACTTTTGGGGGGTTTTCCACTG
>JAQMYJ010000019.1:1302697-1336445 GCA_030014305.1 Clarias laeviceps | reverse complement strand
GTCGAACTGAGCCGTGCGGTGCCGTAACGAGCCGTGCCGAGCCGAGTCGTACCACGCAGTGGAAAAGCGCCATAAGTACATGTGTGTGCGTGCCCTGCAATGGACTGGCACCCCATCCAGGTTGTACCCTGCCTCGTGCCCTGAGTCTCGTGAGAAAGGCTCCTGGCCTTATGCAACCCTGTACAAGCGCTACGTAGAAATAAACTAGAGTCTTTAGTTTCAAAAAGGTGTATACATATAATGTGACAAGCTGAACAGATTAGAAATCTAAGGTTGTGACAGTTTAAGAAATTATTTGTATGGCTTATTCAAAGGTTAATAAAGGTTCATGATTTGAAGGTTCCTCATTCACTGTAAGGAAATCATTTCACTGTAAACTCTTTCTCATATCTCTATAATACAAATGATGATTTGTTAAGCAAAACAGCTTCAACTCTACATGAAACGAGTCCGCAATATGTTCGTGTGCCTTTTTAGAGGGCAAAAGCCTTGCACCATGTTTACAACAGGCCTTTAGAATGTGGACCTTGGCTCAGAACGAAAGTGGGGAATGGGTCAAAGGGTACATGGAGGAAGAAAAAGAGAATACGAAAAAGAGACTGACAGAGAGAGGGAGCGAATGTAGAAGTAGCTGGCTGGGATCCAGGATCAGCTGTGGGTGGCCAGTGGAACAAGGCTTCTAAGCTGAGCAAGACGCCTCTTACTGGGAACTTTAGAGGAAGTGACTACACTGAACGGAGTTGTGTATGTCATGGCAACAGACTGCAATACAGCTGGCTACAGTGTGAGCCTTGTCTTGACCCTAGCACGGCAGATAATACTCTGAAATGATTATTTTACCGAACTGCTATCGTATTCAGGTGACCTAAACCTTGAAAAATTCCTGTAAACATGATGTCATTCCTGCTACGAATTCCCCTCTGCCAGTCGCTGAACAAAGACCAGTGAGTCATAACAGGACTGACCCTGAGCACCAACCGTGTTGACAGTTCACTATCACCCGATCCCTGACCCGACGCTTCACCCGACATCCACGTGAACAGTTGAACGAAGTAGGGAAAAGGATGTCCGTGCCATTTACAAAACAAACACTTCTTCTTACCTTTAGTGCTACTTTGTCCAGTACTAAAAAGGTACACGTTTGCAACAAGCCAGAGAAGCGCTCGGTCTTGTGGATCTTGTGGAATTAGCAGCTTTTGACATGCTAAATCTATTATGGCCGGAGGAACAGGAAGAGTCCTTCACACATCCCATAATAGCTCCAGTCACATGGCCCTGATGAATTAATAAGGGAATATGCTAAACACATGGTAGGGAGTTGGAAGAAATCTATTGCTATCGGTCAAGTGTCATAGCAGCTGGATTTCCCCATCTTTCCAACTCGCTGTGTTTCTTGTCATGTGTAATATATCAAAACTTGGAGAACTTTTCTAGTTCCGAACGCTCTCCAAGCCAAAAGAAAGATTGAGTGGTTCATATGTGCCATAAAGAAAAACAAGGGTGATAATGCAAACATATTAGAACAGTTATATCTGCCAAACATACTTCAGCCCTGAAGGAACGTTTTAAAAAAAAAAACAGACTACGGCAGTGCCTTGGTAAAGGAGTCATTTATGCTAATAACTGCGTACAGTTAGTTCTCCGCTCTTCAAGTTTTGCAAGTCTTGTGATTACGGTATAGACTAAATCTCTTAAGAGAGAACAAAACCAAATGCAATCTCATTCCATCTCTTCAAAAGTGCGTGATGAAAGGAGAAAGCATTCTCTTTTTTTTTTTTTTTTTGTGCACATAGAACATGCAAGATAAGAGTTAGCCAAGTGCACGAGCAGCAAGCAGATATTTACCCAAACCCTGCTGAGACCTGTCACATTTGGACTTTGTCTTAAACCTGTCTAATATTAATGTTTACCTTTCAGTGACCTATATTTCACCCTTGGTTACGGGTCACGGGACGAGGCTCCAGTATGCGTGTGCCTGCTCAGATTCCTGCGGCAGCATGTAGCCTGTGCGCACGCTGCTGGGAGTCTTAGCGCTTAGCCTGAGTGCGTTTGTCCGCCCGCCTGGGGAACTGAGACCTGAAATATTTCACACCGTTCAGGAGATTCGATACGCTGTTTACGGGTGATCGGACATCTTTGTGTGGACGACGGAGATAATGAGTGAAATCTTGCGTGTATGTGTGTGTGAGTGTGTGTGTGGGTGCCAGTGTTCTCACTGTATCTATATCTATCCATTTCGTGCCTTAACAAAGGTCACGGCAGTGCAGGCAGGACATTCCGGCAATCACACACATACGCAGAACTGGTGTCAGTCAGTCACATTTGCTTTTTCTCAATCATATGAGCTCTTTTGTCTAGGCCAGAACGTCACTCATGTCAAGAGGAGCCTAAGGTGAGAAAACAGGTAGAGCAGTTGCACGGGTTTGGCTCGGTGCCAGAAGGGAAACATGAGCTTACGCAAAGTCAGCAGACCTTTGACCTATTTACACAAAATAAAAAAATGGTTCAGACTCATTTGGGGTTCTGTCCGCCTTGTCCCAAAGAAAAAGAAAAGTCCCTGATTTCAAAATACTATCAGAAAATGGCGTTCCAGGAAAAAGCATGAACTGAGGGTCTTTGTAAAGCACAATGGAGACTGCGTCACGCTCCGGCCTCATTCACTGACGAACACGTGACGCGTGAAGTAGGAGTAGTGAGTGGGATTTCTGAACACTCCACATCACAAAGAGCTCGGTGAAATTAGCCGCTTCAGAGACACTCATAAACGACACGAAAAAGGCTTTCTTTTTTCTCTTTCTCTCTCTCTCGAGGACGTCTCTTTATCAGACAAGACGTCCTTTTTCATGTGCCATTAATCATATCTATTGATGTCAACACCTTCGTCTTCGACTCGGGCAAGCGGTATTATTTACACATGTTAGGTTAGATTAGATAAATGGGGTTACGAATGAGGTTAAACCTTGCACACATACATACTCACACACACACACACACACAAGAGAGAGAGAGAGAGAGAAAGAAAGGGGGGGGAGGTTTTGGCTTGTTATCAATAAAGTCACAGTCTGCACTTTTATGTTCTATTAATAATCACCAACCGTGCTAGTATTAAAACCAGATTTATTACCTATTATTTCTTAAATCATATAAATAAGGAGCTGGCCTACCAAGCAATCCTGTAACATTTCTCTCAAGTTGCTAAGATATCATTACTGCATTTAAAACACACACCTCGACACCCCAAAAAAACAAGCCGTTCTCTTTTTTTTTTTTTTTTTTTTTTTTAATACGCCAAGTTGAACAAAATTTCAACAAGATAAACAATGAATTTGTCTCGAAGTCGTAGACGTGCCTTTACAGGATGGTAGAATTTGACCTACGAGTCACGGTAATGGCTGGTTTAGCGGCGTCTACAACACAGTTACCATAGCACAGTAACCCAGAACACGGCTCACTTAGTCCTGCATGGATACAATGCGCTTCTCTATCTGTTTCTCGTCGGGAAACGTTGCATAATTCAAAAGAGTGCTTCACTTATGTATGAACTCGAAGATGAAGCGAGAAGGATATGGTGTATCCCTTTGTGTGTGAGTGTGTGTATGTGTGTTTGTGTGTGTGAGGTGGATGGGAAGAGTTTTAAGGTATTTGTGAAGAGAAAATATGTTCTAATAAAAAAACAAATATGTTTGTGTGTGTGTGTGTGTGTGTGTGTGTCATGTTGCTAAGATTATCATTATCAGAGGGGGTGAATTATTTTTATACACCAATGAACCGATATCTCATATGCATGATTTACGTGTGTGACGTTAAGTCGGGTTGTCACATCCTATTTAGAAAAATATTTTAAAAATCCATAAGTCTTGAATTAGTGTCCATGAATTAATGTGATTAATGGAACTTGAAGTGCTGAACATGGAAACAAGTTTTTGCATCAGATTGCATAAACAACCCAAACCACTTTGTGACATTGATAGATTTCAGTAATTCATATAATGGAATTAACTGACCGTAGACGCCAATCACGTTCACAAGCTCTGCACGTTATTACATACATGCACATATTAAACTCTGAATTAATATGGATTAGTGCAGCAGCATCCTGCAAACAAAAATGTGTCCCATAATAAAACTACATTTATGATTAACATTTCAGTTTGTTCTTCTACAGCAAAGTATTTAACCTCTTCTCTATTTAAGGCAACAAGATATCTAAATAAATGTTATTTTATTTTTTTTTATCCAACTCTAAAGCATATTTTCCGACCAGTCTGGTCAGCTGCTCTGGCATAAAGACTGACTAAAGAAATTTGGACAAAAGGTCAACGGACAAATTAAGAGAAGTTTGAGGATTTCTGTGGGACATTAACCCTCTGGCTGGAAATACAGCTGACTCAAAAAAAAAAAAAAAAGCTTTATGATGATAAGCAAATTCTGCTTAAATGAACAAAACGCACAATGCTCACATTTAATCTAACATTTATGTAAAGTTTGAATGCTATAATACTATAAGAGAGCTTTCTCCATACTGGTGATTGTAGAGTTTCAGGAGCACTTTTTAACACATTTGCAATCATGTACATGTAAGCAAAACTCCAACATATAGGATTCAGAACTGTTGATACATCGTGCATGTAAATACTATGTTTTTATACTACTTTGAACTCTTTATTCTTTACTATATTAATCTTATTTTATTGACGTGGACAGTTTCTTATGCCCAATACACAGGACAAGGATGCATGAAAGGTGCTGCTGAATGTTAATGTTTCTCGCTAATGTTGCTTGGCTTTTTGTTTTTTAATTTAACCTAGCTTTACTATTTTTCTACACCTTGTTGCTTGTATATTGTTATTTAATCGAGTTACAATTTCCTTTTGGGATTAATAAAGTACTTTATCTATCTAATATAAGGATCTGTTTCAGATAAACTAAACAGTAAACACATTTACTACTTTCCCGAATAAATAGTTGTGTCGCATTTAATAAAATCATCATGTGTCTTTATAAGTGGATATTAGGTTAAAATAATAATAAATCTAATAATAATATTGACTGTGTTTGGAAAATTAATAACCTTAAGAATGACATAAGATTTGGCAACAATCAAAAATAAATTCCATCCAAAATGTTCTGGTGTGTGCATGATTTTTTTTTTTTCTTTTGCCTGAAATTGATATGGATTATTAAGAAACTAAAAACTGCACGTCGCAGATGATGTGTGTCTCTTTTATTCCATCTGAGCCATCCATAATACACATAACACAATAAATGGAGCCCGCTGGGGCACTTTGGTAGCAGCTGGAGTGTCAGAAGAGCAAAACACCATAATTAATGAGAAAACAAAAGGGTTCCCTGGGTAAGGAGCACGGCTTTTTCACGGTTTCAAAGTAACTTTTACAGTCAGATCCATATGAAGTCGACATTACTTTGTATAAAACATCACGCATGGCTTGTGGAGACGGAGATTTGACCAGACAGACACTTTTAGTGACATTTTCCTCCACTTAGTCAGCGCAGAGTGCTTTTTCTTTCCACTTAAACCTTACAGAGAGGCATTTTAGTGCACTTGATAGTAACCTCAGATAAGCTCTGATATATATATTTGCAAGATATAATGCAGTATGTTCAGTACGATTCAGTACATTAGACTCTATATTAGAAACCGTTCGATAGGCAGATATCCATGTATAGTGGATATTCTTTTAAAAATTTAAATCAGGGAAAGCCTTGTTTTCAGAACTCATTGGTGAATTCTTGAATTATATATCACATGGGTAAACTGTATCTTGCATTAGTTTTAATATAATATAATGGATCTTGTATTAGTTTTAATATAATATTATAAATATACAGCCTATGAGTCAAACAAATTCATTTAAATAACATATATGATTGGTAAGGATGAAAATGCAAAATGATCTCTGTTTATTAATTAATGATTTTGTAAAATGTAATTTGCTTGCCTTAACATTATGAGATCTTTAACAGGAAGTATAAAAATTATAAAAAGTTTTTGCTATTCAGCCCTCACTGACGAACATAATTCAGAGACATGTTTCTTCTTCTTCTTTTTTTTTTTAAAGGTTAAAACAGTTTAAACCATCTTTCAGTGTTGTGAACTTAGACACATCTGACATTCTCTAACAATTCAGGAAGTAAATGTTGTGCAAGTGTGATTTGTTAGAAAGCTCACTGAGAAACTGATTTCTTTTATTATTATTGTTATTAAATATTGTGAATTCTGAATGAAACCTGATTAGTGATTATGATTATTCAGAAGCAGCATGTGCGTGTGTGTGCGTGTGTGTGTGTGTGTGCGTATGTGTGTGATTTATTTACTTTTATCTAATTAGTCTATTAGAGTTTAAATATACTGTGCAGGAATGATGAGTGGGTCTGGGCAGCACTCACCCTCTCTCCTCATGCCGACCTTGAGGCATTTCTTCAGGCGGCAGTACTGGCACTGGTTGCGGTGGTGCTGATCCACGGGACAGTCTCGGTTCCCCCGGCAGCTGTAGGTCAGGTTGCGTCGCACGGAGCGTTTGAAGAAGCTCTTGCAGCCCTCGCAGGTGAACTGGCCGTAGTGTTTGCCGCTTGACTTGTCCCCGCACACCATGCAGTCCACGCTGGCCAGCTTGTCCGCTCCGAGCGCGTCGTTCCCCGGCGTGGACCCGGACGGGGTTGCCGGTGCGCCCCCGGGCTCCTGGCCGCACAGCTGCAGCTGAGAGCCGGGATCGGCTGCGATGCTCTCCTGCCACTGGTTTACTACCATTGCCATGCTATCCAGTAGAGCAGGGGTGGTGTTAAAAAAAGATCAGATGCGCGTCTCCGTCTGGGTGAAACTCCTTTACGCACGGAGAGAACAATCCGTCCCTCTGGGATTTAAATCCACAACTTAAAAATCAAACACAAGATACAATGTATCTTTCTCTTTGCTCTTATTATGATTATTATTTTTGTTATTTGTTTTGCTTTGATTATTTGTTAAGAAGTTTGAAGTTCACGCGCAACGGTGACATGATCGAAGTGTGCCCGAGCTCCGTGCGCGAAAATCACGGAGATCAAAGCTGGCTCTTGCGCAAAAAAAGTTTCACGGATTCTCAGTTCAAACTCAAGTCACTTATAGACGCTTACAGGAATCACGGCACACACAGCGGCGAACGAGTTGAACCCGAAATAGCAGCTAAACAGCAACATGCATGCATGAGAAAAGTAGGAAAAGAAAGAAAAGAAAGAAAGCAGCAGGTAATTAAATTCACATGTGCGCTCCTGGGAAGGTTCTCCGACGCGTGGATAGAAGAAGAAGAAAAAAAAACACCACACACACACACACACACACACACACAGACCATTCAGTCCAGATCAAATCGTGAATGCTGGAATGGAAACATCCGTTATTGGTGATTAATATTCTGCGTGTGTGGAACGAGAAGCTGGTCGCAGGAGCAGAGCGGCTCATCCGCCAGCTGTCAGTTCGGTTCAGCTCTCTCGCAGTTCCGAGTTTGGTGAAAGTGACACTAAACTGCAGGGGCTGTCCGAGCTCCGCCCACTGCGCTCCAAATAAGGACGCGCTCTCCATATTAGGGATTGACGCCCGCGTTTAGGGGTGGGGCCTGATACAGGAGGTGTGCGCTATTGGTTGGTGGAGGTGGAATTGTCCAATTGGACAGCGGCGGCTCTCTAAAGTTCAGTTAATAAGATTAGATGGGGAAAATAACAGGCGAGGTGAGAGGTATATATATATATATAGATAGAGAGAGAGAGAGAGAGAGGAAGAGAGAGACAGAGTAAAGTTGTAAAATACAATAGTAATCACCATTGGCCTGCAACGTCGTTAGTTACACTACAGAGGTTCCATTATATAAATATTTATATATATATATATATATATATATATATACACACACACTAAGAGGTCATAAAAATTGATACACACTTCCACACTTCAAGTTATATATGTCCTTTTCCTCTTTTTTTAAATTGAATTATGCCAACAATGTGCAGTATTATGTTTCCTCTAAAGACGTCAGTAGTCGCACCATTTGGTGTTTATATAAATGTAGCAACACAAATTCTATGTATATATTTGAAGTGTTTGAAGTGTTTTTGAAGTGTGTATACATGGGTTTTTTGTGTTGTATAACCTCTGAACTGGCTCTTGTAACATTACAATTTCCCTTTGGGGTTAATAAAGTAATCTATCTATCTATCTATCTATCTATCTATCTATCTATCTATCTATATGTCTATACCTCTATCTAATATAAGGATCTTTTTGAGTGAAACAGCTAAAAATCTCAATATCTCTCTCTATATATTGCTCGCGTTGCTTTTTATAAACACCTACTTTAAAACTTCTCCTTTTGTAATCAAGTCACGTGATTGTGTCGGACTTATTCTAAAATCATTCCCCCTCCCTTGATTTATTCTCATTTATTTAGGTGAAAAGGTGATCTCCTGCTGCCAAAAGCACTTGTTTGTGTACCGCAGGCTCTGCTTTGACCAAACGGAGGTGAATAAACCTTTCTCCCTGGGAGACTGGAGCCTGACAGGAGTCAAAAACCCCTCTTGCTGGATTTGTCAGTAAATTTAGAGAATTTTAGTCGACAAAAGGCTCGCTGTTAGGAGGGACACGCCAGTTAATGAAGAACTAATAAATAATAAACCTAGAATATATAAAGAGCACACTTTGGAGACTGTGAGAAATTTAGGAGGGAAAATTGATTGCCACGTTGTAAACCTGTTACCTAATAATTATCACACAGCCCTGAATTTACACCTAAACTGCAGAAAGCACGGATCAGATTTCTTTCTATTAGCACTTGATCTTGGGAAGAATAACACACCATTACTTTTAGAGTTTTCTAGTCTTTGCTTTAAGATAAATACAGTATTATACACAGTTATGGAAATTATGTTCACTTTACCTAAATGGCCTAAATAATGTGAGAAGTGTGACAATTCTGTTAAACTTTAATTTAGGTTTAAGTAAGTGGTATGCATTTAGGCAAACTTTATATATAGTTTGCCTATACACACACACATAAAACAAAGAGTCTATTATAGAATTATAGTGTCAGGGAAAACCTCAAGTGAAGTCATTCGAGACAAAATGATTAATGCAGCCAAACTAAATGTTTAATCCTCCAAAATTTATGTTACAACAAATTCTGTTAACTATGTACAGTAAATAAAGAACAAATTATGTTTTTTAACAGTGTAAATCACTGGAAAGGAAAGTTCCAGGAACCATGTACTTTTCGCCTGCTTTCTTTTTTCTGCACTTTTTCCCCCTCCATTTAATACTATTTTAGTCGACATGGTGAATTCACAGAAAATGTCAACATGTATTTATTACAATTGTCACAAGATTGGAAGTTTACAAATCAAACAACAGCAAAAATCAGAGATTCAGTGTATAAATGAAGGAAAATAAATAACCGAATCATGCGAATGGAACGTACAGGCCCAAGTTAAGGAGTGGGAGAAGGGAAAAAATGTCACTTTACGGCTGCCCGTGTTGAGCGCTCAGCTTTTAGTGCCAGAGGCCATATTGTTGGCCTTTAGCTTGACTTAATTGTTGTCACATGTAACCCTACCTGTTGTCCAATTAGCCCCTTGACTTGCTATTAGGTCGTTCCACAGGCTGTGCTCGTACTGACTGAGGGCATTATTTTAGCAGAGGCCTGTGATTAAGCTGTAATTCTATACAGTGCAAGCTGCTAAGAACGCCAAAAATACATTCTGATTGATTTTTTTCCTGACATCTAATACATATTGAGTCATTGTTATGTACGGCGAGTAGTGTAAGTGTAATCTTTTGCACACAATCAATTATCAGGAACTTTTATTGTCAGAAGGAATAAAAAAAAAACTCAATATTGTACTGTTATAGAAAAAGAATGAGTGATGGCATGGTGTAGTTAATTCAGAGGGATTATTTTCTCTTAAAGTGTGCACTTTGCCAGCAATAACAGGTTTATTTGTTAAACAACACATCATTTTTTCATTTTCTTTTATACATTTTTCATTGCATTCAAAGTTGTTGAACATCTGAGAAGCTTGTTCCTGTAATCATTTATGTTATAGCAGCTGTAAACACTCATCCCTCACCAGCATCACGTTTTCTACAACATTCCTAAGTTACAGCTTTACCCCAGAAACTGGAGCTTCCTTCCATAAATATGAAGTAAACATCTCCTCACAGAATATCTGATTATCTTAATCTCTGTTCAGGACATGTTACTATAGAAATGATAATGTGTTAGATGCATGCATTGTAATATTAATAATATAAAAATTAACAAAACAGAGTGAGATGGAATGTTTTCTAACTGAATCTCGTCGTCCTGAAGTATCAGAAGTGCGTCTCAGGCCGAGGTCGGCGGCGTGATGATGAATGAATCAGGAAGAGCAGTTAGTACCTGCAGGGTGACGGATGACCACAGCAACTGGCACGCTGATGCTAAGAATGGGGTCAGGGAGTAAACGTGGACACAGAGTGGCCTAGAAAATGCAAAGGCCACTAGTTTTCTGGATAATTTATGGAGCCTTTGACATCGCATGACACGCAAGTCACAGCTCGCGCTCCTGAAACACATGATCCAGTTAGGCAAAATCATTGTGGCACAAAGTTCGTCCTTCTGGATTTGTTCCTCCTAAACAAATCGAAGTTAATGACTATGAACTATGGAGCTAGTGCTATTCAGGGCACAGTCCTGCTCATCTCTCAGTAGAAAAATGCAATAATATTAGTGTTACAGTAAGTAACAAACCATTTTTGAATCCTTTTGTTGAACGACATGAGCTCAGTAAGAGTGGACGTTGGAATAAAAAAATGAAAACGTCTTATTTGCTGTCTGAGTCTGCTGTCGTTGTGATTAATAGCAGCTAATCGCTATGTGTGTGAGTGTTTGCGTCAGCTTTTTCTTTCTTTACCATCTGGTCCATGCAACCACTGTAGCATTCTATCAGTTCGTTTCCATGACCAGATTATAGTTTAAAATTAAAATTAGAAAATTAACAATAATTTAATAATAAAACAAAATGAAATTGTTAGATGAATGTCAATAGGTCTTGAATTCTGCTGTACAAACCATAAAAGTGTAGCTTATTTGTTTTTTTCTCGAGGACGTACTGTATCTACTTTAAAAAAAGCCATAAAAGCGACACTCACACACTGTATAAACTCAATAGCGCCGCTCTTTACTCTATCAGCTGTAATCGATGCGTGTTCAAGGCAGAAATGTTCCACTTTGGTGTAATTAGGATCTTATGAATGTATTTTTTTCAGATTACAGAAACAAAGCAAAAGTTCTGAATGAAAGTTCACAATGTACTTTTCAAGACGCACTACGCCTCGACAATTTTTTGTGCTCCTTCCTTTGTTCAACTGGGGTTGATTAAGAGGTTAAACACTGAGAATCATGGCGTCTTTAACTGAGATTTATCTGTTCCTGTACTGACCTCCTGTAGAGTTGCTAACCTCGAGCCAGAAAACGCCAGATTTATTTAGTTATTTGTTTGTGTATTCAGAGGGGTCTTGCTTTCGGGTTAGGGGGCTTCCCTTAATTTTTTAAAAGATTCCTGTTTATGCATGCAAATCTGTAATATTTCATGGCAGGAGTGGATATGACGCTGATGCTGATTAAGCTAAAGCGATGGCAAAAACAACATGGCCACCACTCAGGAGGTCCATAAGGATGTCCTTATATTATGTACATAAATAATGATGCAAAATTTATGAAAAAAAATAAGTAATTGAAATAGAATTTAAAAATCTGATGCATTGGTCAAAAAGTAAAAAATGAGAAATGTAAACATTTTTATATAATTTTTTTTTATCTACAATTTTTGTTAGATATTTGATAGAAAAATGCAATGTTCAAATCACAAATGTTATACAGTTTGCAAATTACAAAATGCAAATAAAGCACAAACTAAAAAAAAAGTATTTTATTCCTTTTATACCATGGCAATCAACAAACCTTCTTCTCATATTTTGTATCCATTTATAGGTATTTAAATACATCTGTAAAACAGGTTTGGTCCTGTTTTCCTATAACCCAGCCTTCTTATAGTTTCCGATAAGGCTTGTTCCAGTTACGTTATAGCAGCTATAGACAGTCACTCCTTCACCAGTCTTTCAGATTCTCTTTTTCTTGAAAGTAATGACACAAAATATGCAACTTGTCTTGTTACTGAGAAACCAAAAAGGGTAAATCCCTCTGTCCAGAAAGTACCAAAAAATTTTGGATTGATACAAAGTGCTGACACTGGAGACTCCTTCCATAAAACAAAAACAATAAAGTTAAATAGGTAATATAGAAATAAGATCTTAATAGGATGAACGCATTGATATTTGAACGAGTGCTATGGTTCGGGAAAGCCCTTTCAATCATTAACCATTAAAAGCTTAATACAAAGTTAATGACAAAATGGGAAGTTGTTAAAGAAATATCTAATGGTTTAAGCATTCAAATTAAAAATGTTTCACTGACCCGGTGACACTAAAGTGCTCTTAACGTGTTGTAAATGCGTGCACTGATAGCTCGGGTAAAGGCGTGGACTCTGGGCGTTTTTAGGACTAAACAGGGAGCGGTACAGCATGTGGCTAGCATGACCTAACATGTCTCTGAAGCTGGAGGGGGTCTTGACCTTTGCTCCCAGGCTCCAAAACTAGGAAGATGATAAAAAGGGGGCTTTGGATGGGAGGGTGGCTCCTAAACAAGAGCTTCTGTTTCAGCCAAGTCAGGAATGTCAGCTCCATAAAAAGATGCCTACAGAGACAGCTAGGAGCGGGTGAACGAAAGAAGAGAGATAAATGGTGGAGGTTATTACTTTTGTTAAATAAGATCTTGAAGTCACATGTTGGAATCATTAGCTGGACTGTCGGGTGAAGGTTCCCACAGAGTTGTGAAAAGTTTCACTCGTCACTGAATGTTTTGTGTGTTGTTGTTTTTTTATCTCAATAGAATCACAGTATATGTGCTTAAATGCTTTCGATTTTCCTTAAGCAAACTAAAAAGGTCTGTAACCACAAGCAGGCCGCAAGAGCAAAAACATACCATTATAAGTCATCGTGCAAGACGACTGTGACCAATGAGCTTAACAAGGAAGAATACTGGGCTGTAACGGATTTGCTTTGTCCCCCTCCTCCCTCACTATAATGCAGTGTTTATGGCATTTTTACCCGAGGACTTCAGTCATGCGATCAGGCTGTAAATTTCTCCGGCAGGTCTGCCAGAGGGCGAAAGCCTTGTGACTATGGCACTGCAGCAGTAGTAGTGAAGAGTCGCAACACAGAGCTAGGGTCAGGTCTGCTGATAACTTCTTGTTTTCCTCACTGTTGGAAGTGCACCAAGGGCTGGACCGTCGCTAACACGTAGCACCGATACATCTTGAGAAACATCGCTTAGGTAGTGTCATCCTTGTATCCACCAGGAGATAACAAGTCCAAGAGCAGGAAATGAGTTTGAATGTGAATACAATGGGGAAGAATGATTTTTAATGCTCATCACTGGAATCTGAGATGTGCGATTCTTTCTGGGTCATGTTTATCTTTTAATAATATTATGCAATCTGTGATTAAAGACCAGAAGAGCATTACTGTCAGAAGCCCATGACTCGATCCGAATAAATCAGCACACAACAACCAAAAGCAATGCACTGATTACTCACAGAGCTAGTGTGAGGTATGAGACTAGGTGTGTTTCCAACACCAGGGAACAAATGAAGGGATGAAGCCAATTTCTGACGGTTCAGTGTTGCACTGATCTGGACTTAACTTGGTGAGCGAAGGGAGAGGCGAAATTCCCTGCAGTTAAATTCTCAGACGGTGGTCCTAAACATATTCTCCCACCCTTGCTCCTGCTCCCTCTCCATCCCAATAAAAATCTTCTGACCACCGGTTGACCTTTTGCCGTTCTCCCCCTTTCCAATGCTCGTTCCAATGTTCTCTCAGTTTTTCTCTTGCTCTCTGTACTGTGGAGGCTGGTGGGGGCCAGCAGCTGTGGGAGAGGCAAGGGGGGAGAGGTCAGATAGGTCATGGTACTGGTAAAGTCATCATGGAGGCTCCAATGTGGGGCATCATTTCCCCCTTCAAAGGGAGTCCTGACGTCCGTGGGGGCCGACCCGATGGCCCCGCTGTTCCCAAGCGTTCAGGGGTCGCGATGGACGAGGGGTTAATAAAGTGATACCAGGTGTTGGCCAGAGAAATCCACCAAACCGGAGCCTCCTTTCCCACTATACAGGCCGTGTTGAGCTATTGCAACTCAACAAATATGACTTGCATTCTCTTACACAAGCCAAACACTCATTGGTACCTGTTTAGCAATTCATGTTACTACGCATTGTGAAGCTGGTCATGTGAGCGGCAACAAATAGCATCAAAGGAAGCAGGTCAAGTCAGAGGAAAAGTCGAGGGGGTTAACCAAACTGACAAAACGCTGAATTACGGTGCACAAGATTTTGCGCAAACGATGCTACCCAGCTGAGGAGAAACACAAACAGAGATGATGGTACAATGGCTTTGGGGGGTTGGGATCTAAGCCCAAAAACAAAGCCTAAAAGGTGACCCCTTGAATGGTTGCGAAGATCAAACCTGTCGAATGGAAGTCAGTGTGGTGAAAGCAAATTGCCTCTGACAATGAGAGCAGTGCAAACAGAGGGACGCTGTCAGATGACAATCCACCACTGAAGCTGTGGCTTTGGTGCTAAATAGAGTGACCAGTATAAAAGGTCCACCATGAAACAAACACACTGGGGAAAAAAACAGCCCCACAGAGAAAAATACAGTGTATTCGAAACCCTAATTAACACCAATTAACATCAATGACAAGCAAGAGGCCATTAGTCCAGCTAATCCATGGTTTACACTTCCCTCCTGGAACTATGCTGGCCAATTCTCACCCCAATCATGGAAAGGACGTGTTGTTAAATAGACCAGGATCAAAGCTTTGCACTTCCACAAAGTGTCCTATGAGTTAGCGAGCCCAGAATCTTCTTGGATTTTGGTGAGAGGCCACTGATTCGTCAACAGTTAGTCTTTAATGACCCGTAGCCATGTAAAGAGCAGATGGCCAATGAAAGACGCCGAAGACGGAATACTGTAAAACGGCTCATTATACAGACTCTACACTGGCGGTACATGTCTGCCATGATGTGTGTAAGTCAGTGTGTGTGTGTGTGTGTGTGTGTGTGTGTAGGCATGCACTGGCTGAGTAAGGTAGCAAGTATGAATGTAGAGATCATTAGGAGGTGAGTCAAAAATAAGGTCCTGTTTTTACAGTCGGGATGCACTTTTCCTCTAGGATTAATTTCTAAACGATGCATCTTAAAAAAGTTTTTAACATAAGACTGTTCTGAATTTCTACTGATATAATTAGCAAGACCCAGGTGGAACCCATTCTAGAATGGGGGAAGCAATGTGTTTTCCATATTATAAAAATTCACTTTTTTTACTTAGATTTTTTTTTTTTTTTTTTTAATGAGCCACAAACTAAATCGCATTAAAGTTAATCAAAGCAGCGAACAAAAAGTAAAGAAAAGTTAAGGTTAGGACAGGGGGAGGTGTAGGGCATGTAGCTTTTCATTCAGTTAATTTAGTGTGAAATCCTATAAAACCACCATCAGTCATTATAATTCTTCAAGAGTTCAGCTTCGGGGTTTCCTGCCTCTAAAGAGCAGCCCTGTTTTGGTCAAAACATACATGTAACTGTGCTCCTTATTTCTTAAAATTAATAAGGGTTAACAAGCTAAATTAATCCCATTAACCCTTTAATATTTGACAGATTCAGGAATAAGAAGCAGCTTGTTCTTTAAACATTAACACACTAGAGGTTTATATAGTTTTGCCAAGAATTCATATATTGACTAAAAGTTTAAAAGTTTCTCAAGGTCAATTTTTTAAGTTGTAGCAACTGTTCTGTTCCATGGAAACCCTCTGTGAAGACAACTTTCCAGTAGAAATAAACCCTTTTGTGTACATTTTATCCTACATACATTATGAGTTGTACTAAACTGCTACCCAATCCGTGTTAACATGTTCAAAGTTTCTCAGTTTTATTTGTACAAAGTATTGTACAAACTTGTGTTTTCACAGGTAATACCAGCCCTAGTAACTTTATGCCTTGCGAAGAAAGAAAGAAAGAAGAAAAAAAAAAAACCCAAACCCTTTCGCAACTTCAAGTGAAACCTCAGAAGTCTCCAGATCACGGAGATGCCTTAAACAAAAAAGCTGTTGGGACAAGCTCACACATACACAGGCACCTATCCCTTTAGGGCAGATCCCTCCCCTCCCCCGTCGCTGAAATCTGATCTGTCGGCATGCAGCTTGGAATTCTTCAATCGCCCTGACATTTGACCTCTGGCCTTTTTGGCAGCACAGAGAAGAGAAGATGAAGTGTCCGAGCCTCTCTTTCTCTAACACAAAAAATCTCCTGTTCTTGTGAACCCTCCCTCCTACGCACCCACACACAAACTCTCTCTGGACCGCTTCTACCCATGTACACCCTGGTTCCTGTGAGACTCACACGGCATAATTACTCATAATATCTGGGTAATAGTCTGTGACATCAAGGGAGCACTTTAAAATCATTGTCCCCCCTTTGCTCTCTATTCAGCTACCCCGCTGCCCGGCGCAACTTAAAAGCCTCTTAAAAGGCTTTATGAACCGTTGGACTATTACTGCCAGTGCATGCTGGCCACTCTGTCATTTTCTTCTTTGATAGCGAGATTACAATGTTATATGTGTTCGGGAAGCCTGAAAAGGCCTGTTGTACAGGCTCGGAGAAGTTCCTACTTAACCGCCGCACGCTGCGTTTTTAATTCCATTCATGTACTCGACAACACACTGACTGTTGAGGAAGTGTCAAGCAACTTGATATACTGCGTCATCGCATCGTGGTGGCCCGTTTTTTTTCCCTCTTTTGCGGCTTCTCCCTGTATCGCTTGGAATTATTACGGTCAGGACCTCGTAGTGTCTTCCAGCTGGATCTTGGCATATATATATATATATATATATATATATATATTTTTTATCATTCCATCACCACGAGCGCTCTCATGCAGAAGAAGAATTCCTGAGCAGAAACATGCAAGGACCACCATGTGGTTTGACTTATTTTTGCGGTTTAGGGATGTCCTTTCAAGGCAGGTACCGCAGAGTGGTGGATTCTTAACTGTAACAAATCAATGAGAGAAAGGCCCCCGTGATCCTTTTCCCTAAAACCCTGACCGTGTCCGATTAGATAAAGCCGATTTCTACGCCCGCGATAACGGAGCCGCGGTCTGAATGGAGTCTCGGAGACAAACCGCAGTGAGCCGTCGCTCCTGCAGCCTCGGGGCAGAGTGTGAAATAACCCAGAAACTCAGTTAGTGCCAGGAAAACACACATGAGCCGTTGCACTCAAGCACGTGCAAGTCTAATGTACCCGCACCTGGCCGGACACACACATCGTCAGATTGGCATAACCCAATCGCTGTGTGGGTGTGGAGGTGGGATGAGACCGCCTGAGCCCATGTCTTCTAACAATAAGAGCATCAGGTTCTTGCCTGACGCCCTCCCAGGGGAATCCTGGGAAAGAACCGGGGAAAGGGGAAGCCTCTGCATCTGCCTCCCGCCTGGAGGGAGAGGACCATGGCATTCCTTCAGAGAGAGAAGGGCAGCTTTATGAAGCCATCCATCACCGCATCAATGGTGCGGTGGCCCAAAACAGCCACCCTAGGAGACGTTGAATGGGAGAGGGTGGAGCAGAGAGCCACGGTCGCCTAGCCCTGCTGCTAACGCTGTGATCTTTCACTCTGGCTCATGAGAAAGCAGTGGGGAAAGTGATTAGCCTCCGCCTGCACAGCCGTCCTCTATTTATTGCTGTTCTTTTTTAACAAGGCTGTCGGATACAGCTTCAGCTAGAGAGTGTAAGTAGGAGTATGATAACCACAAAGTTTTTTTCTTCCATTTTGCATTCTTGTCCTCGTACTCATTAACAAGGTCTGTATAACGCTGACTTCGTCCTCAATTTGTCATCCAGTTATTCATCTACTAAACACTCCCATTAATGATAAACACCAGAAGGACACGAGACTCACTCTCTCTT
Source organism: Clarias laeviceps (assembly GCA_030014305.1). Lineage (NCBI taxonomy): Eukaryota > Metazoa > Chordata > Actinopteri > Siluriformes > Clariidae > Clarias > Clarias laeviceps. Next base: position 1,318,353 of record JAQMYJ010000019.1, on the reverse strand, counting down.
TATTATCGTTCACACTAAAACTGCTGTATGAGCTTTTGATGACTTAAGGTCCTTTATTCAAAAACCCTGGGTCCTGGGGATCGGGATCCGACTCAGCATGCACTTTATTGTGCTCCTCGACCCATTAGAGCGCCAGCGCCGGGCGAAAGCCTTCTAATGGAGTCACTAATTGTCCAAATAGGTTTATGGCCTATTCAGGTAGAGCTGGAGAGTGTTAAGTTGTCACAAACCCATGTGAGCCTGCAAGGTTCCCAGCAGAGACAGATTAGGAGACCTTTTCTTGACCTTTGCATCTTTTTTAGAAAACGCTGAAAAGCCGCTTTTCCTAGTAAATAACATTTCACAATTTTAAAGACAACAAACGCTGCATGGCATTAACATCTCGCTGCGGAGCATTTCCTGATATACAGAGGTCACGGTTATTGTTAGGATGTTACTGCATTTTGATGAGATTTTTTTTTCTTTAATTTATAATCTGGTTCAGAATTACTGGAATCCTGTAAAAAAAAACAAATATGGAAACAAAAAAAAAGCTTTTGTAGGTAATGGGCAATGAAAAAAAATGTAATAAAAAAAAAATAATATAGAGGCTTCTGAGCAAAAGAAAATATCTTAAATATAGTTAAACATATCATGTATTATATACTATGCATTCACAGTAAACTATATGTATATTCACAGTATACTAATATATGGTTATTAAACCTATTTCCAGACATTTTCTCTTTTTTTAAAGCATTTATTTTTACGAATAAAAAATATCTGTGTATAGAAAATGACATTTTAAACATCTAAAACTTATATCTAAATCTTCTATTTGATAAAAAAAAAAAATCACAGTAGAAAATAGAAAATTAATCAGTTTTCTCCTAATAATAATAAAAATAAATGATTATTATTATTATTATTAATAATAATAATAATAATAATACAAAATCTAAGCATCAATTAAATACATTTATAAAAAATATTAAAACCTAATACCTTGTTTGTATTTTTTGAGCAAGTGCACTGTGTCAAATCTATTGCCCCCCCTGCCATTAGTACTCTATACTGTACCAACATACCAGCACTTCTACAGAATCTTCTAAAAAGCCTAAAAATACAGAGTGAGAAATCTGAAGCCGCTTTTCCTAGTAAATAATCTATATAAATATATTGTGTTCTCATAAGTTTGATCGCACAGTTTTCTGTTACATGGGATAACCTGGTGCAAAAACATCCCCCCGTCCTGAGTTAATATTCAGACATGGCGAACAAAGTGAAAAGTGGACACAAGGTGAGTTAAACACTAACAGGTGGTTTAACCTGATCAATGTCCTCCAAAAAAGGAATCCTGTCATGCTCACTCAGTTTTGCTTAAAAGGGGGTGTTCAAGTTAAACCGGGACTTTTGATTCTGCAGAATAACAGATCAGAGCTCTGAGAGTGAAAACTCCCTTTATTTCTCTATATAATCCCAGAGAAAGTTTTCTGAAGACGCCTGAGACATGATTGCACTGCAGATGTTTCACATCTGAAACACCGGCCTACCAGGAACTCTTTTAGCGGATCAAAAATATGGAAATGTCTTGGAAAGAGGTCAGGACTGTATGGGGTGGATGTGGCGATAACTCCCAGCTGAGTTCCTGTAACATGCAAGCGGTGTTGCGAAAAAAAGATTCGTCTCTTCTGCAAGTTGCAAACAAGTTATATTTCTATATTTAAGGAGCAGACGTTCCACTCGCTGAATGTTCACGGGAACGACTGCATTGTGCTCCGATCCACCTCGGCCAGGATCGTCACAGACTTCACGGATGTACGGCCTCCTTTAAAATGTTTGCACCATTCAAACGTTTTACTAAGAGTCTCATCACCGTACTGTGTGTGAAGTATTCTGGAAATGACAATCCCTTTTACTCCTTGGTTCATTCGGAATTTCATCCTAAGTCCCAGTTTGACTTGAACGGCCTTTGCAGTATGTTTAAGATGACCATGTAAAAAAAAAATTATAGAATAAGTTTTACAGTATGATTGGATTAATAAAAATAATAAAAATCACTAGAAGACATAGAAGTAAAAGAAGCAGTTTATTTACAGCTGATGGACAAGTAAGGAGTAACACACTCCATGTTGTGTTGTTATAGGAAAATAATCAAAAGTGGAAAGTTGTAATCAAGCACAGTTACTGCAACCAACCAAAGTTTATTGTTTTCCTCTAACAGCACATCTAACAGTGTTTCATTCCTCTTATACCACTTACATTTACATTTAAAGTAATTTACTTTAAGAATTTAAGTTCTCTTAAATGCAAATATTCAAATACATCTCTGATATTGTAGATACATCCTCACAGCCTTTAGTACAGGTAAATACTTGTTTTTTTCAGTGACATTTTTAGTTTTTTTTTTTGTTTGTTTTTTCAGGGATAATTTCAAGCATTCCATTTCAGTGGAAATTTTGTGCATATTTGTTTGCCCCCCCTTCCCCCAAACCTGACACCTACAAATCTGATCCTGATGGCGGGAATTCATCACGCTGTTATCAGCAGTCACTGAGTGAAAGTCACTCTGTAATCCGTCAAGTAATGATTCAAAGATCAAAGCTTGCAATACACACTTACCAAGAGCCTATTCACATCTGCACTGTGTACTACTATTGATTTTCTTTTTTCTTCAAAGTTTTTCATAGTTTTAAAATGGGACAATCATAGATTTATAGATATAAAGTTTTTTTGTCACAGTGTGGTGACCTTTATATCCTTCCGAGTTGTCACTTTATCCTTGAACAATAGGACGGTTGAAGGTGCCTTAAGGAGAAGCTTAAATGTGGAACAAGTGAATTCAGTCCTTTTTTTTTTAAGAAAAACTGAGCTGATCCCCCCCTGCCACACACACACACACACACACACACACACACACACCGCCAATGCCACCCCCAGGATGGCGCGTCTCAGAGACTTTCTATGACCGGTTCTGGGTGAGCTGTCGAGAAAGAAAGAACAACAAGAGATGAAAATAAAATTAAACAAAAAAAAAATAAAAAGGGATCCTGGATCCCCTGCCAGCGCCCATCCCCGCTGCTGACTGCTGTTTCAGCCACCCCCCTTTCACCTCTGCCTTTTCAGCGCAGGACAATGCAGCAAGCCGTGTTATTTAAGACCTTAAAGAGCTGGCCCTCCTCTCTGTCCTGCGACAATAGCCACCCTACAGAGGGCTTTCTTCATTTAACCTTCCTAATGACAGGTTTCATCCTCTTTCTCCGGAGTTAAAGGAGGAGCAGCTTCTACCCACCATCTTTCCCCCGCCGACTCCCTCTTTTCACGCTCTCTTTGCTTCGCCGCTAAGGGAAAAAAAACAAAACAGAAATGCTGGCTCATGTGCTGGCGTTGAGTAGAGGACTGACAGCTCCTTTTGCACTAAATGACTTGGTCGTTACTTCCTGTTTATTTATTATTTTTCCATCCTCCCACTAAAAATACAAACTGGTTTCCTTAAATAAGAATCTTTGAATTTGTCTGCCATTTTTTCAGAAATGCTGAACATTTGTTTTCATTTTTAGACATCATCAACATCCCTGTTATACTTCACTACGTACATTTTCAATGAGCATCTACCTGTCATGGTGCTTTGTAGCTATACTAGCTAGCTATATTTCAGACAGACTAAACTAGCTTAAATCATTAGCATGGTTTGTAGCAAATATTGACTAGATCCAGTATAATATAATATAATAAATCATTTGCTAGTCTAAGTGTATGTACAGTTTGGAGGACAGAACATAGTCAATTATAAGCACTTAATTTTGACAAATGTGAGTAGTTTTAGCTTCAGCTTTTAGCTTTAGCTTATCTTCCTGTGCTCATTCTGTGTGCTGCAACAATATAAATTCGGATTCAATTACAGTATACGCATCAGAAAAGTCACTTGACTGAAATGCTAGCGCTGTGTGTTACACAACTTCTGATTCAACAATTTGACTTTGAAATTGGTGTTTCAGAGCTTTTTACACCTTTGCTTTAGTGTTTTAAACACCAATTTGAGAACAAAATTGAAAAAAATTAATTAAATGGTTTTGGGATTTTTGTTTCAGTTTTATAGTTTATCACTTACAAGCAAGTGAACCTTTCCATGGATCAGGGGTAGCTCAGTGGTTTAGGCATTAGCCTACTGATCAGAAGGTCCCAGGTTCAAATCCCAGCACTACCAAGTTGCCAAGATTGGGCCCTTGAGCAAGGCCCCTAAACCTGAACTGCTCAAATGCATATGTCTTGGCCAATTAAATGATCCTGAGACTCCTACAGTATATGATTTTCAGTGCATTTTTTTTTTTTGGCATTGCATTCCCTTAGTAGATAAAAAAACGATTCTAGTTTATTCTTCGGAAGAGGTGTAATCTGTGCAGATGTATTAAGTTCCTTCTGCTGCAACTTCTCAGATCCATCTTTATTTGCCATCCTGCCTTCTTCATCCCTAACAGTACAACATTTTCACTCTTCACTCTTTAAGCACTAAGTGTTTCATGAAGAAATACCTCAGTCACTACCGAGAAGTATTTCACCACGCACTTAAAGGATTTGATTGCTCACGGCGCGATTTCTATTTGCTCCACTATTTCTTGAGTAATTAAAGTTTTGCAGCTGGTCCCTTCCTCCCAAAGTGTCACTCAGCACCTCCTGGGTGAAACTGGCACCCACTGAAGCAATTAAGCAAACACTGTTGACATCTGACATGCAGGGTCGACACGTCTATCCGCCCCGTCCGCCGTATGAGGACCGCCCCTCTTCACTTCCATCCTCAGTGTGAGGGGTCTGTTGTGAGATGATACAGTAGGTACATTCTGACTCTGACTGAGTACCTGACATGATGATGCCATCGCCAAAAGTGTGTGTGAGCTAGAGAGAGAGAGAGAGGAAGAGAGAGAGAGAATCCTGGCTGTGTGTGTGTGTGTGTGTGTGTGTGTGTGAGCGTGTGAGCGTGTGAGGGGGATTTTACGGTTGACCTTCTCCTCACGCTCTCGTGAGTCTCTTCACCTCATGTCGATTCTCTTGACCTACTTGGTCGTGCCGGAGCAAGGCACTTAAAGCAGAGAGATGTCATTCCACAGCACGCCGTCTCTCTCAGCCGGCGACTCAGGGATGGAGAGGGTTTGGTAAAGATCTTGGGGCTGAAAGGAGGTTAGAATCTGCAGCAGGAACTGTAAGGAGTTGGGAAAGTGTGAAGAAATTGGAGAAAGCCCTCAGGGATTAGGAGCAAAAAAAAAAACAAAAATGTGTGATTAGGAATGTGCTGATTGGTTGGTGGAGAAAAAAATGGAATTCTGTGGAAATAATGAAAAATGGATTTTATAATAATAATAAGAAGAAGAAGAAGTATTATTACATTAATAATAATTATTATTATTCTTTTGTATAAACTTTAAAGTCATAACATAACTAAATAGGACAAATAATGGAAAATATGAACTTTAGATATTTTATACTGTATATACTTTATTATACAGTATTTGCTGAGTGAGCGGTAAGAAGTTTTATTTATTTATTTATTTTATATGTAATGCAGTTTTTCTTCATGGGAAAAAAGGAAGAGTACAAATGTTACAGATTTTAAGAAATAAAATTGAAAAAAAAATTTCAATACAATTTCATTACAATAAAAGGACTTATAATAAAGAATAAAAAATAGACAATTGCGTCAATGAGGAAAAACTATGCAATTAAGCAACATTACAACAACAGAGAATTTTCCACAAAACAAATCCAATCCTGGGATGTAAAATTGTTGATAAAACATGCTAACAGGAAGTTTAAAGAAAATTCAAAAACAAAGAATATCGATAACTTTTCTATTTTTGTTTTTTAATTGTTAGAAATTTGCATGTTTTCCCACAAAGCCTTGCTGTAAACATGAGACGGCAGCCAGCGTTCGGTTTGCATGTGTAAACAGTTAAAGATCCGCTCCTGCTGCATGATACAGGACGTTTTCTGCACAAACGAGTCCAAACAAAGAGGATGTAAGAGTAGGGAGGTGTGTGTGTGTGTCAGAGAGAGAGAGAGAGAGAGAGAGGAAGTGTCTGAGGTGAGATGTGTGTGTGTATGTGTGTCTCTGAGAAAGCTTGTTGGTGTGTTTAGTAAACACTCAGAGTCTGACCCCAGAGATTCCTGATGTGAGTGTGAATGGAGCCGGAGAGAGGCATCCGAACCGCAGGAGCGATGGAGCATAGCGACGAGGTGCCTGGTTACTGCGCGGGACAGGAAACGCTCTCCAGAGGCCTGCAGGGAATTAAAAGCCCGAGACGTAGCTCCTTATTGTGTGTAGAGCTCAGGATTGCATGGAGTGCAAGAACCGCTCGGGCGCCAGGAATCATCTGAGAGCTCAGATTTGAACGATGTTTTCATCCAGACTGAAGAACTTCTGGTGATGTTCAGAGCTCACTTTCGAATTCTACATTCTGATTGGTCAGAAGGTGGCGATTGATTGTTTTAAAGCAGCTCGGACTGTAATGCTAATCACAGGTGTAAAATTACAATTTTATTTGTCACTTGCAAAACCATACACAGTACGTTGTGCAGCGAAACACTTACATGATAGAAAAATAAAAAAATTAAGTGTATTTAAATCAAATCCATACAGAAATAATCCTGAATTTTGCAAATAGAAACAGAAAAATAGAACAAAATGTACAAAAAATAAGAAAAAGAATAAAAGGAATAAAATATCCAAAGTCAATCAAATAAAAATGTGAAAGCAAAAACATAAAGTCGAATATAATAAAGAGATTTACAGAAAATTTGTAAAGGTGTTTATTTAACATTGATGGAAGGAGTCTCCAGTGTCAGCGCTGTGTAAAAGCTGTAATCTTCAGGACAGAGGAATTTACACTTCTTTGTTGTTTGTGTTAATTTTATAAACTCCAAGAGAAAATCATAAAAACAGTCTGGTGAAGGAAAGATGGTTTATAGCTGCCATAAACTTGCTTTCTTCAAGAAAACTCCATGATGTTTAATGTAGCTGAAATGTTTGTAAGATAGATAGATAGATAGATAGATAGATAGATAGATAGAATATGATGTTTAATAACAATAACATTAAAGAATTTTGTAATCTTTGGAGAACTGCACTGCTAGGAAATGAACAAAACGCACCATTTGGATGAGCCATTATGGGAAAATAATCAACGTAAGGGGTGATAAGAGTAACTGAACCTCATCACACCATTATGTGGATGATTATTTTACTAAAACAGCATGTTTCTTCTAACAGAGTGGCCTGAGAGTGGGCGAGGCTGAAACCAAAAATTTACAATTCCCATTTTCTGCTCTTTTGGTTTTAAATTAAATACGATCTGCGTGTCACAGAGGTAATAATAATTGTTGTTGAATTGCCAGGAATTTATAAATTTCTTCTATTCACTCTGATGCCTCTTGGTAATTTCTTGACTATTGTGTGAATTCTCTCCCTAAATGTTTTATTTCCTTCCCGAATACTCCCTGTGTGTTGAGAAGATGGGTCGAGACAATGGGAGAAACACGCCAGTGACGATGATGTGAAAAAATGAACGGCTTAAGTGAAATCACATGAGTTTGATGTTAGCAAACTCACCGTGGGTGCAGGCTCAGTCAGGGGTCACTGCATCAACCCGACTTCTGGTTCTGTCTTCTATCAGACGACAGCTAGGCAGCTAGCATGGGGGTGGGGGGGGGGGGGGGGATGACACCCAAAACATGTTATACACATTCAAATCATTTGGCTAATCGTGTATAAGTTTGTATACAAGATGCTTTCAGAATACGCTCGTGGATTTCGCTACGTAGAGTCCGAACCCACTCATCAGGGACGGTCTAATCCAAATGAGAGGCACACTTGATCCCTGACCACGGCAAAATGAGCTAAAGCGTAAAAACCACCGTAAACCCTCAGACGACCTCGTCTTTCTTCAGCGCCGATGTTTTATTTGCCTCCTAATCGCCGTATTAAGGCGTTCTTTGGTTTCTCCGCGGCCCTCTCCAAAGCCTCGTTTCAAAGGCCTAATGAAAATAAACTGGAGGGCCCCTGACGCTTTATTTTGAAAAAGAACACAGCAGCGGCGGGTTCAGGGCGAGGTGGAAAAACAGGGGGCATCTGGAACAAAGACCAGAAGAGTGTGAGGTCAAACAGCCCGCTGTCCGCACCATCTCCGGCAGACGCAGCATGGGAGGAGAACGATGGCGCTTATATAACCGCCGATCCGTTTTTGTCCCGCGTGCGTAGGATAGAATATATCACACGGGCTGACAGAGGAAACAATAGATCACGCTTTTGTCCGAGCCAAAGTGGGCTCTTTTCAGCAGATCATGCATCTGGACTACAGGAGATTAAGCCTCGGTTTGCGGTCCAGCTTTCGCGGGGTGACCTTTGACCTCTCTCGGCTCAGGAACACTGAACCCACACGAGTTACAGGTGAACAAGTGATTAATGAGCGGCTCTTAATTTAACTTTCAGCATAAATTTACATATATTTGCATACACTGATTATGAGTGCTATTCAACAATAGAAAGAGTTGTTTGTTTAAAGATTATTACTTATTGTTTGCCCGGGAAAAGTTCTTAAAATATATACTTTTTATATAAAAAAAGAAAAACGTATCACCCACTGTAACTTTTTTTTTTTTATTATTTAGTACCCAATTAAGATTTAATTATTACTCTGTTAATTCATTAATTATTAATTAATGTTAGACCTATTTATTTATTTAATTAAATTAAACATTTATATTTTATACAGTTCAATTTGATTTGCTTGGCACAAATTTTGACGAACTAATTAATTATTTAATCATTTAAATGATTCGTTAAAATTAAATATTTTTATTTTAATTAGAAGGATTTATTTGGTTTCCCCTATGTGTGTTATAAGTATCCACAAATACACAAAATGCATTTTTCCTTCTTTCTTTTTTTTTTTAAATCAATTTTCATTTAAACATTTCATATATGTCTGGAAAAAAAAACAGCTCCTCATTTTTTTCCTCGTTAGAATTTTTGCCCCAGCACTGATTTTATATGTTACAAGTTGCACAAGAGTGTGTGTATAACAGTTTTATGAGTGTTTGTGTAATAGAGTGTGATCAGCCATAACAATAAAACCGCCTGCCTAATATTACTGTATGTTGTTCCGCTTTGTGTCACCAGAACAGCTCTGAACCATCAATGCATGGTTGCCACAGGACCTCTAAAGTGGGGAATCGACACCAGGAAATCTTTGTCATGTTCCTTAAATCTTTCCTAAATGATTTTGCAGCGTGATGGCACAGTCCAGATGAATGCCAGGACTCAGGGTTCTTTTTAGCAGAACTTCGCTTGGAGCATCACAACACTGCCTCTGCCAGCTCGCCTTCTTCCCCTAGTGCATCTCCTGCCCAGGGCCATCCTGACTAACCACCTGATCATAAAAGAAAACATGATACATCAGACCAGGCCACCTCCTTCCATTGCTCCGTGGTCCAGTCCTGACGCTCACGTGTCGGTTGGAGGAGCTTTCATCAGTGGACAGGGTTTAACTGGCACTCGGACCAGTCTGTGGCTACACCGGCCCACACGCAGCAAGCTGTGATGACTCTGGGTTCTGACACCTTCCTGTCACAACCAGAAATAACTTTTTTCAGCAAATCGTAGCTCTTCTGTCCAAACTGGCTAGACTTTGATTCCCGTGCGGATTAATGACCCTTGGATGCCTATGTCTCTGTCACCAGTTCACCGTTTGTCCCACCTTGGACTACTTTTGGTTTGACCTGGTGTTTCTGTAGACGCTCTAACCCAGCACAGAGTGGCCCTTGTTAAAGTCTCAAGTCCTTATGTGCTTGCTCATTTTTCCTGCTTCTAGCACGTCAGCTTCAAAAACTGATTTTTCACTTGTTGCCTGATACAGTGGCGCAAAGAAGTATTTAGTCAGCCACTGTATCTCCCACCCACCGCCAGGCATCAATATACAGTAAGGAGATAATCGATGTCACCTGTCAGTGTATATATGCGATAGTGTGTGTATGAGATTCATCACTCCGCTGTGTCCTGAACAAGGTAGGAGTGTGACGTGTGACTCCTCCACCGTGCACCTGTGTGGACTTTGCCCCTAATCCTCTCTGATCCTCTCTCTGCTTTGAATACTCAGAGTACTGAGTGTAACTAATTCTCCCACACAAGGACATTGTCTCAGCTCCTTTCTCCTTTGTCTTCCTCCTCGCGGCCTCGTATTCAGGCGCTGCGTTCGTTAGCCGACCCGGGAGAAAGCCCTTCAGTCCAAAGCACTTAATGAGCTGTTTCCATCACCTTCAATCTGATTGTTTTCTTTGATTGCAAAAAGACAAAACAGATAAACACCCATGCTGATAAATACCCCAATCCCACCCCCGCTGTGAATACCGCTGTTATTTTCCTCAGAATGTAATCATTTCATTCACAAAGAATCTCACGCGGGTTTGGTTCAACTGATCGCTCCGTACAAACACAACAGATCCGTCCCCGATCCCACACAGGAACCATTTGTGACCCGCTGAGCGACAAACTGGTTTTGCAGTGAAGAGCACAATCGCGCCGATTGAGGGTTTATGATTCAGCAAATGTTGAGGCCGTCGGCCCACCAGAGTACGCACGCAGCACATGTGACCGAGGAAAGTTACAGACGTCAATTCCGTGGAGACGGCCCGGGCCCTAGAGGGGCTTTTTTCAGACAGCCATTTGGTGCCCTTCAACCCCCCAGTCTCTAACCTTTTGACTCCTGAACCTGGAGGTCAGCGATGCTTGGGGAGCCGTGATCCAGCAGCACGGCCTGTAAATCAGTGCGCTCACGGGAACGGCGCAGCGTGCAGGATCCCAGCCCTGGCACCATCACTCTGCCCGCTCTGACGCACCAGAGCCTGGGTTCCCATCCGGAGCGCTTTATTTCATTTACGCAAAAGCTCCAGGGCAAGACTTCGCTTACACAGAAACTGAAACATGGGACACAAGTGGCAACAATAACAGCGCACTGTAAAGAAACGTAAAACCATAACCGTAAGGTTTTAGTAATGATGCTGTTAATTATCCTCACAGAAGCCTTACAGAGTGAACCAAGTACCAGCGTGCTGTGGCTCGTATTTAATAGACGGGTTCGAGTTACTAAACATAAAGAGCAATAGTCTGTGGAACACATTCACTCAGGGAATCCAGACACTGGAAGGAAAAAAAAGGTTCTTCAATGAATCATCCAATAAACGGTTCTCCCTGGACACCGCGCGGAGAGGAAAACCCTTCATTTGCAGGTTTCTACACACAACCTTTAATGCATTTAAATGCTTTTAATGCCTTTGACCAGAGCAATCACCAAAGAACCCAGAACGGTTCTGAGTGCGTGGTTTTTTTTATTTCTTTTTTTATTATTCATTATTTTATTTTTAACCTTTAACCTAGAACCTCAGTTATTCTGTCTGGATCCCCTGGTCCACCCTTACAGTACAGTACACTTCAGGGCTCTCGCAAAAAGAGTTCTGTTTGGAATCATCTGTGGAAGATGATTCCTACAAGGGTGTAAATTTAGTAGAGTAAACAAACAAACAAACAAGACAAATGCAAAAAAACAAACGAATAAATAAACAAACAGAGCAAATAGTCGAAGGGGGAAAGTAAATAAACAACTAAATGAATAAATTTGTTTTAAAAAAACAGACTGATAAGCTAATGAATAAACAAATAAATATTTGAGCAAGTGAATGAATAAATTGATAAATAAATAAATAAATAAATAAATAAATAGCATAAAGAAAGACAGAAAAAAGAAATGAGGAAGTAATTAAATTAATTAATTAATTAACAAATAAATAAAATAATTGAAGGATTAAATAACTAAATAGATAAATAACAAATAGATTTGAAAATAAACAAACAAGATAGATAGACAGATAGATAGATAGATAGATAGATAGATAGATAGACATTAAGGGAGTAAATAAATAAACAAACAAATGAATGATTCAGTAAATAAAAACATAAACAATCAAATAAACATAATCAGTGAGATCCTGAATAAAATTTGTGGATATAAATAAATAATGAATAAAATGATTAATGAAATAAAAAAAATTAATGAACAACAAGAATCTGATGAAAGAGTGAGCGAATCAATAATAAACCATATACACAAATTAGAAGATATTTAAATGATTTAACTAAACGAATGAATTAATAAATGAATGAACGAATGAATGCATGTTCTTTCGCACACCCTCGGCCCCGTTGTGACCCCTCAGCCGGCGGTACGGATTTTCTTTGGGGCAGTAAAACTCGCCCACCTGTGTGTAAAGCTCTGGACTCTGTCACCCAGATGGAGCGTTCAGAAGCACCTGGACACCACATACACAAATCAGACAGTTTTTCTGAAGAGGAGTGAAGTGTCTGCTCATGGTTCCCTGCTTTGACCTGTCAGCTCGGCCCCAGGCCCCGGGTGATCTCTCTCTCTCTCTCTCTCTCTCTCAAACACACACACACACACACACACACACACACACACGTACGCTAATGAACAGAGCCGTAAAATGGTCACAATGCTGTATTTCTAGCCAGGCCACCGTTGTTCCTCTCCAGCTCTGACAGATGACAGTTCACACGCTCTGATTTTAGTTTTGACCAAACACACACACACACACACACACACACACACACACACTAGTATATCTTAACATATTGTACATAAATTAATTGTTCAATTTTAATTCTTATTAAATCAATCTTTAATGTACTGCTATGTGTAGTTTAGTTAAGGTATCAGACTGCTGATCAGAAGGTTCTGGGTTCAAACCCCACAGTGGGGGTGGCTCACAGGGCTAAGGCACTGAGTTACTGATCAGAAAGTCGGTGGTTCGAGCCCTAGCTCCACCAGACTGCCATTGTTGGGCCCTTGAGGAAGGCCCTTAACCATATCTGTATCAGTAACGGTGTATCATGGCTGACCCTGAGCTCTGACCCCAGTTACGCTGTGATATGCAAAGAAAGAATTTCACTGCGCAGTAATGTGTGTGTGATGAATAAAGGCATAACTTAACCACAAAGTTGTCCCTGTTGGGCCCTTGAGCAAGGCCCTTAACTCCTCAGATATGTAATGAGATAAAAATGTAAGTCACACTGGATAAGGGTGTCTGCTAAATGTAAATGTACTTAAGAGACAGTCTGGCAGTTTTAATGGGCACTAAAAGTTTCTCTTGTGAGTCAACCTTAAAGTCTGTTTGGATTTTATTTTATTTTTAACCCCAACAACCCAACAGACATCCATCCTATACCAAACTGTTTTATCCATACTAGAATAAAAGAGCTTCTGTACAGACTTCATCTTATCAAATAATGCTTTAATGCAGCGCTCTCCAATATTTTCTTCCGGCTTGTCTTTTAATCCAGGGTCCTTGGTATCCATGTGCCGAAACACTTTTGAAGGCTTCATAGCCTCACTTGCTAGCCTGTCGCCACATATTATACGGAGCGGGCTTGGTGTGTGAGAATCACCTGTAGCCATAAACCCATAGTTTAAGTAGGAATCCTGATTTTGTCTTTTAAATGCAGCTTTCTTTTCCTTGGAAGTCGTGCAGTAGACTCTTCTTTTCCCGTCTCCTCATTGGGCCCTTTGCCCTTTCCAAAGAAGCTCTCCTCCAAATACGATTGTTCATTTTTGCTAGATTGTGGGCTTAATTTTTGATGTCATGTGATCAGGACAAGTGTTTTTTTTATTTTTATGAAAAAATCTTTTAGACTCTGATAATCAGTAAAAAAAAAGATTTAATCAGTATTTCTGTGTGACCCAGTACCAAACGACCCACGTGACCGGTGGCAGGGAACCAATGCTTTAACATACTTAAGGCCTTTTATGTACCAAACATACACAGAACCGAGGCAACAGTTTTTATTGGCACATTCGAGGCATTAAGAGGAAAATCATGAGCAGGAATTTGAAGTTTGTACCACAGACTTGTCTCATGAAAATGTCCAAAAATCAGTGTGTTTCTACATAAATGAAAGGTTCCTGTAACGGGTCAACCTTACGGCCTGTTAGGATTTATTTCCTATCTAACAGACATTCATCCTATTTTATCCATACTAGAGGAAATAAAGGGTCATTCAGAGCTTCTTTACTTATTTCTTAGCTTATTAACTTCTAATATGCTTCTCTTGTGTGTGCGAGTGTGTGTTCACTGTGTGTGTCGGCGCTAAATGAATATGCAACATTCACAGACTGTCGAGTTCCCACGAGAATCTGGAATTTAACTTGATTCTTTGTCAAAGAAACATTATTATAACCTAAATAAAATAAAAATTATGAAGGTAAAACTTATAAAGCTAATACTCATTAAGCTAAAGTGTTTGGGCCCCTTTTCGCTCAGGGTGTAACATTAGCACATGTCGCCCCCTGGTGGAGAAAGAAAAAACACCAGCAAGTTGATTTAAAATAACTATTTTGCACTTTTTTGTCTTTTTGTCCCGCATTACACAATAACCTCAAACAATAAATATTACACAAAACAGGTTATATGCCACATTCATCAAATTCTCGTTAAATGCTTAGTGTTGTTTAGTTTGCTCGTTTTTATTCCGAAGTCATTCATAATATCATGGGCTTTTGCTACTATTTAAGCACATAATCACAAGGACAAGCAGGAAAACCACACAGTGCATACATTTATACTTTTATTCAGTAGATTGGGTTTAAAGTCTAACAAAAACATGGACACACACGGAAGGAACGTTCTTGTCCCTCGGTCAGATCAGTCCAGCCCCGTTTTGAGCTTCTGCGCCACCGTGCTGTCGTGTTTGGATCCTCCGAGGCACGGCGGGCTCTTGGCCAGGCTCGGGTCGCTGCTCCACTGCAGCGGCGTCTTGGCCTGGATGGCGAGAGCGTGGACGCTGGTGCTCAGCTCGTGGCTCAGGGTCTCGTTGACCAGGCGGTGGCGCTGCAGCAGGGACAAACCCTCGAAGCGAGAGCTCACCACGAGCACCCTGAAGTGCGACTCGGAGCCTGGAGGCACGGCGTGCATGTGGCTCTCGTTCAGCACCTCCAGGTGCTCAGGACTGAAAGCCTGAGCGAGTTTGGTGCGAATGGAAGCCTCGACCGGCCGACCGGAAGCAGCGTCCATGAGACGAGATGAAACTGTGGATGAGGAACTGATGAACCGGCGAACACAGGAAAGCATCAGGAACACAGGAGCAAGAGGATGGCTACGGGAACCCTGCAAGGATAATAACAATCCATTATAAAGAGAAAAAAGGTAAAGAGAGATAAGGACTAGTCAGAGTGGATGTCCAAAAGTTTAATTAAAAGCAACAACAAAAATTTTTTTTAAATCACCTTAAATGATCTGCATCGCGATGTTTATAATAACCACCTGAGCTCCACTGGCATCCAAAATGTATTCATAAAATTTGCAGACTATTTTGACTTTAGTTTCCTGAATTACCCAGAATGCTGTTCTGCATGACTGATCTCTATTTAAAGATGGCAATGCATCAGCACTTTAGGACTAAGAAGTAAAGAGTTTGAAATAGAAATAGTTAAAAGCTTAAAGCTAAAAATATCTGCTGAGCTTTAATGTAATCAGTGATATTATTATTATTTCAGGTTGAAGCCCCACGTACATGTCTGTCTGTCTCTCTGTACAGCAGAATCTCTGTCTAACTTATTAATACA
>JAQMYJ010000019.1:1287616-1300559 GCA_030014305.1 Clarias laeviceps | reverse complement strand
TTTACATTGAGACAGCAGCGCATTAGTAGATTATTTTACAGTAGATTATTAAATCCCACACATAACTGTTCATAACACCACTTTTACTCAACAGTTATGGTTTTGGTTACTTATGGTGCAGGTTAAACTTCAAGCAGAGATCTAAAGTTTTTTTCAGGTCCTCCAAAGTATGAAACGTAAGCTGTCCTTTAATAATTGTATAATGCGTAAAGATCTAAAAAAAAATTGTAAAAAACACACACACAAAAACAGAGTTTTTATTCGACACAACCGTCTCAAAGGCCTATTTTAGCTTCTAGCTTTCAGCTTCGAAAGAAAACGGAATTCCCCTCCAGGACAAAATGAAGAAAATATATATATTTTTAAATCCTAAATATTTACATAAAGCATCAGTTTCTCACCCACATTAATACTCTTCTTCTTCTTCTTCTTGGGCTTCTTCGCACATGCGCAAGTGACGCAGCTCTTCTTCGCCTCCGTTAGTGCGGAGGGAAAAAAACCCTACACTGCCCTCTAGTGCCAATAAGATGGTACTAAACTTCTGTAAATTGTAAGCCATAATACTACAGTAAATGGGATATAATTTGTAATACAGTAAAATTCAATATCTTATAAAATGATCATATTCGTGTTCTGCTCTTGCTATTGTTTCAAATATATTGGAAATTTTGTTGTTAATGCAATTTGCTGTTTTCCTGGCCTATTTCCTCTTTTTTTTTTATAAAAGATTACATGAATACACACTGATGAGCCATAACATTATGACCACCTGATGAATATTACGTAGATCCCAATTTTGCCACCAAAACAGTACTGATCTGTGTGTTCTGACACCTTACTATTGGAACCAGCATTAACCATTTCCTCAAGTTGATCTACACTAGCACTTCTATTCGTTTGGACTACACGGGCCAGCCTTCACTCCCCATGTGCATCAGTGAGCCTTGGACACCCAGGAGCCTGTATGGCTAGACAACTGGGTCAGAACAACTCAGAAACTGCAGCTTGTGTGGGATATTCCAGGCTGCAGTGGTCAGGACCTACCAAAAGTGCTGCAATGAGGACAACCAGTGAAATCTTTGGGATGTGCTGAAGAAGACTTGACGCAGCAGTCCGACTCTGCCATCATCAGTACAAGATTTTGGAAAGAAATTAATGCAACTCTGGATGTCAATAAACTTTAAAAATTTTATTGTGACATTGGTTATCAAAACAATGCCATGGCAAATGTGTGCCGTAATCAAAGCACAAGGCAGTCCAATAGAATATTAGAGTATGGATTATTATTATTATTATTTTTTTTTTTTTTTGGCCGGCCAGTGTGTGTCCTATATTATATAGTCAAGTGTAAATTTAAGAACGCACATTTCAAGTTGGGCCTTTAAGAGTTGCATTTCTGCTTATCACAGTTGTAAAGTGTGATTATTGAAATTTCCTTTAAATCCCTGTCAGCTAAAACCAAACAGTTCATTCTGCTCTGATCACGAACAAGGCGTTTCCACCTCTTATTTGGATCTGTGGTTTGTTTAGTTCCCTGAAAATCCCAGCAGATTTCTGAAATGAGCAAACTGGCACCAACAATCTTCCCTCGGACTTTTTTACATTTATTTTTTAAAGATTTCCTAAAGCTCTTGCCCTGTATCTGCAGGATCACTGTACACTGAGTTCTTCCACACCAAACTCACTCATCCACACGTCTTTATGGATGTTGCTTTGTGCGCTGGTGCAGGAACAGGAAGGGGCCGTCCCTGAACTGATCCCACAAAGCTGTGAGCATGAAATTGTCCAAAATGTCTTGGTATGCTGAAGCATTAAGATTTCCTTTCACTGGGAGTAATGGGCCGAGCCTACGGATTAAGAATCGGATGTTATTCATGTTCATATGCATGTGAAGGCAGGCGGGCCAATACTTTTGGCAGTATAGTGTATCTACTGTATCTGTATACAGCTGTGGCCAAAAGTATTGAGACAAAAGTGAAATTCTACATTTAAATAACGATCTCATTAAAAAAAATAATAATAATAATAATAATAATGACAATCAAGATAATAAGAATAATTTGTTATTTTATGCAATGAAGTTGCTTCACAACAATCAGTAATGAGTGTGAAGTGATTTATTCTTCAGAACCGCCTAGATCCGGCTGGACGTCGAGTCAAAAAGACACCATGCCTGCTTGAGCATGTACAGAAGAAGGTTTCTTGGTTGATCCTGCTTTCTTCAGAATTGTCCACCAGTTTTCTCTCTGCAGATAAACCCGGCCACGTCTCCACAAACAGAACACCATCATTACATACACAGTGACTAGTGTTTTTTTTTTTGTTTTTTTTTCCAGTTAATTTGCAGTTTAATTGAACTCTTCATATACTGTCTTAATACTTTTGGCCATTGCAAAACAAAAAAAAAAGAGCTGTGAGTCATGAAACATTTCTCTTGAGACTGTTTTAAACCTTTGTATCAAGTCAATAAATATAAATCATTTAATCTCCATGACACAGGTTTATTTTTCATACTTATGTTTTCATTTCATTTCACTGACTAACTGCAGTAAAATTCTCAGCACGACTGAAAAAGTCTCTCTCTCTCACACACACACACACACACACACACACACATTTACACACACACCTTAATACACAACCATTTTGGCGTAACATTGAAATAGTCTCCATATTAAATGATAACGTCAATGTCTTTACGTCAATGTCGTTCTCATGTACAAAAAGGAAAAAATAAATAATCAAACAAAGCACAAAATGAACAACATACGTCACACCAGCACTCTATTTCTCATGTTACACTGTTTTTTGTGTCTTTTTTTTAAATTTATTATTATTATTTTTTTTATTTTTATTATGATTGTTATTATTGTTTCACACATTTATACTTTTACATACAAACAACTAGAACCTCTACAGCACGGTACGATGATAAGGTGATAAACTCCGTCACATTGAAATCATGACGATACATTTGAATTCGACACAAAAATAAATAAATAAATTAATAAATAAAGCATCAAAAGACCTGTTGTACTGTATAACTGCAGAACGATAGACACCGGCCTCGTACAGGCGAGATTTATACAGCGAGATTTCATAACGGCAGATTGATTTCACTACGCATCTCATTTCGACGCAAAAAAAAAAAAAAAAACGAATTTTCAGCGATCTCGCTTCAATCCCAATGTGAAAGAAAGGGGGCGGAGCCAAGAAACACACCAGTCGTTTATTGCTTTGATTTCTTTTTGCGCGCGCACACACACACACACACACACAGGATCGATCCGTGACTTGTAGCGAGCGCTTTTGAAAAAATACAAAAAAAAGACCCTGTAATGAAAGACATTCCAAAAATAAAATTAATTCAAACAAATAAAAATCTAAACGGGCCAAAATTCACAAACCTTATTTTTAAACGTACAAATGTCACGTGACGCCACTGAGATCGAACGAATTCAGCAATTCGACGGCAACATTGTGGAGCTCGACGGGCGGCAAGAAAACAACACGACAAAGACGTGACGCTTTAGAGATACACGCTGTACAGGAAGCTTTCCGTGCGTTCGCGGACACGTCGGTGACCGAAACACTAACGTGGATGTCGTAAATGTGCTTCTCTCACGGGAAAGAGTCACGTGTGCTTCATATGGAGTTTTTTTTTTCCTTTTCTTTTTTTTTGGATCTTTCACACACTGTCCATTTGTACTACGTGTTTTTAATGAGATTTCTCAGACATCTAATTCGATTTTACATGAGGATGATGTCATCACTCCGGTGATGTCACTTGAATATAATTCCCTTTCAGCACACACGACCTTATGAAACCTTGTGTTTTTATTTATTTATTTAAAAAAACTTTATTAAGTTTTTTTTATTTTTTTTATCTCAAATCATGTTAATTGGATTCCCAGATCAGTTTAAACACACACACACACACACACACACACACACACATGTGGGTTGTTGCTCTTGTGAATGTGGATAAGAAGATTGTGCGGAGATTTACTTGATTTTTCATATTTTTTTAAGTAGATTGAATGGAAAATATTCAGCGATTGTGCTTTGTGATAGGTTCATGTTTTTCTCAGTCACACTCCTACACACTGCTCGGGTTATTATAGACTTTTTTTTTACCAGTTGAACTATAAACAAACGAGTCCTTGACCCTGACCAGGACGATGCACTGAAAACGAATGAATCAATGTTGTAAACGTGCAGCGCTTCAGAAGCACTCCAGAAACAAGGGTGCGTTCCTTGTGGAACCCTGAAGAACCTTTAATATGTAGCGTTTACCTAGAAAGGTCCTTGTAGTTCACCTTTAAAAGCTTTACTTATTACTAAAAATGAATTGTGCAAAAGTCTTGACCTCCTTATTTCTTTATATTTTGTTTAAAATGTTACTATTCTTCAAGAATAGATCTCCAGGCTTCCTGCAGGGCTTTTTTGGGACTCTTTTGACATTCATAGTGACTTATAAATAGTTCAGCATAAAAAATAAAAAAAAACATCTAACTCGAGGCATGAACCAGTGAGAAACAGGTGCGGACGATGACAGATGATCAGGTTGGTGATTAATATACTTGTGATGCTGAATGGTTGAGGAGAGGGGAAATGACGGTGCTGCTGAGGTTGTTTCATAAACAATCAATTTTTTAATTGTTTCTTCATGCGCTTTACAGGCTGTCGCAGTAAAGCATTTGTTCAAATTTCGTTATTTTCATCTACATCTTTTCATTTAATTACATTTAATATGAAAAAATGGGGGGTCAAGACTTTCACACATTACTGTACTCACGGTAGCGTTTAGTACCATTTGTTTGTCCTGGAAGCTCCATATCTATAATTTGAAGATTATCACTGATGAAAATGGGATATAAAACAGAAGAGGTGTTTCCTCTAAAAGTTCACATCGCCATTTTCATTTCTTAATTTTTTTTTGCACCAATTAAAGGAGATCGCAGACTCGGCTGGTCGAAAGCAGTGGACTGGAGATGACAGATTGTGCTTCGTAACTGTTTGGGATGACGTCCACTATTGGCGGGAAAAAATGGAGATCCTCATACTTTCCTGTTAGACTGTATGTGTTTTTGTGTTTATTTTGACTTTTGTATACTGATTGCATCTAGAATATGGCTGCTATCCTACAAAATGGCAGTAAAGACGTGTCACCTGCAAACAGAAGCTTCTTATTTAACCGTATTTTTTGCTAAACCATCTGTAGAGTCGGCGAAAAAAGGCAGTTGTTAACAGGAAATCGTTAAACGGAACTCGTTTAGATTTAGAATTAGAAGATTGTTTTGTTTTGTTGTGTGTGTGTGCTCTTCGCTCTTACCCAGATATTATTATTTAAAATTTTTTTAACATCCAGCATTTTTATCATTAAAATCTCTCGGCGTCTAATAATCGCATTTTATTTTCTGTAGTTGTGACGACAGTAAAAACTTCACCCTGCATGTGAGACACTACAGACATCCAAAGTAAAAAATACTATAAAATCAAGCTCTCGTATAAATAAATCGTTAAATAAATACAAATCCGTGGAACAACTCGACGTTTCACGTGCAAGCACATTTTTACACACACACTCACACACACACACACACACACACAAACACACCTACAGGTACTGCATCATCGTCATCATCATTGTCGTGAGAACAGAAAAGTTGAGCGGACGCCTCACTGATGTCACCGTGATGTCACCGTGATGTCACCGCGATGTCGCCGCGATGCACAGATTGCATTTCTGAATGTGTGTGGTTAAAAACATTACCTTAACAAACTGATAAATATTTACAGACATCGAGGAGAACCTATCTAAGACATATGGTACTATTTCACTGGAAACTGAAAGTTCATTTCAGAATTTTTTTCCCGTATATATATTTATATAATTGTATATTGATTATGAGCTATTAGTGCGTTCAGGACAAACAGATTAAACTGTATATTTATATTCATTACAGCATTTACATCATCACTTTTTAAAATAAACCTTGTTTTGATAGTCTTCTTAAACCATCTTGTGCTTGATATGGTTTTTCCCCCTCATATTATTCTGTCATATTTTTCCCCTAAAAGATTTGTGCCTATGGAAGAAGAAACATAATTTTTCATTCTTTTTATTTTTTCATCAGCGAGAATTTGTGAATGTGTGTTTAATGAACACAACGGAAGGAACGATGCGTTGTAACTACTGAACCACTGTGAATGCACACGAAGACGTTACATCGTGGACTGAAGATGCGAATGGGGGAGCACTTATTTTTTCACACTGTCACTTCTAATCTTCATTACAGACGTCATGTACAGTGCTTCCAGTTAAACCGATACTAAAACATGCCTTTCTGTTTCTATGATCTTAAAATTGTATTATTATTATTATTATTATTATTATTATTTTAAATTCATGTTAAACTTTTTGTACAATTTCAATAACTGCTCAAAAAATAAAATTCTCATGACATCGTGAGTGGAAAACAACAACAACAACAACAACCAACAACAACCAGAACCACACTAAGAGCAAACACTGTCCGTGCAGAAAAGATCTACCGACTGACTGACGACACGCTCTCGCCTCGTCTCACCGCGATGCTGTGGACGAAGATTAAAGGGCAAACTCATCACTGTCCAGTTAACATGTTCAAACTACAAAACAACCTGGAATGTGTCTAAAATGGCAGTTGTTCAATAGGCGCACACAAACAAACACACACACACACACACACACACACACACACGCATATCTGTCCTCTTTGTAGAGATGCTCATTATAGTTGTCAGGACTGCGCCACTTATGAATGTACAGATATGTAAAATAAAACGTGATGTTAAATTTTGCATGGACTGAGGCTGAGGATGAGTGATGAGATTTTCTGGTATCTCACCAACGAATCATCTAAAAAAATGAAGGGGATATATTTATACCATCTAAAATTCCAAATCTGACAAAATGTGTTTTGTTTGAGGGATCGGGATCACACTGCAGAATGATTCTGCCTAATTCAACACTGCCACCTGCTGGCACGGAGGCTACACTATTGTAGCACCTGCCCCCTTGTCTCCGGGAGCTTCAGCGCCAGAAAGCTCCCGGCCGCCAGCGCGCCAGACGCGAACAGGATGGGCACGGCTTTGGTGATGCCAACGAAGGACTGGAAGATGCTTATTCCCAGGACGGCGGCGAGCTTGCACAGGGCGTTCAGGAACCCGAAAGCTGTAGTTCTGTGGAAAAAAAATAAATAAGAAATAGCAGTGTGAGCTAGCATTTAGAATTAAACTTACAGCTGTCTCAAAACATCTGTACAGTAATTATTAATGCATTTTAACAAGTCAAGGGTTTTAATTGAAAAATTCTTTCAGATGGAGTAGTATGAAATATTTTCAGTTTCAGTTTATTTGATGAAAGTTAGTAAAACTTATTAAAACTGCTAATCAGTAACCCTGTTAGGTTAGGCATCTGCAATTAGCAGTGTTTATAAATCTGACTTTACACACTCAGATACTGTGGTTCCTCAGGGTTAGACTCACGTATTTTCACCTCAAGAAATTAGCCTCAGCATACGAAGCATTTTCGGCATGCGAGCTGAAACAAACCAAAGTTGCGCGTACGTTCAGAACCGTTCAAACCGTGTTTGCATCAGTGGAAAGTCAAGCAAAATGTATTTAGATTGTTTTGTGTTTTTTTTTTAGCATTTTGTCCAAGGATTAGTGAAGACATAGCACCATCTGTCCCAAAAAACGTTAGCAAGGATGGTAGGAAGAAGAAAAGGGTGTCACTTTCAGTTTAATTTTAAAGCAGCCGGTGCCAGGAGGTTAAGTTAAATTAAATAAATTAAGATTGTGTCTATTTATTTTATATTTTACTTTATTTACATGTCTTCTAAATGTTTTGTTGTTTTATATGCAAAAATATGATTATACATTACAATCAGATTTAAAATTCCTCTCAGGAATAGCTTGTTCTAGTTAGCTGTCACATTTAAGAGGTGAGCTATTGTAGCTTGCTAGGTTTTGCAGCATCTAAAACCTGTCAGGGTAGCGTACAGTATATTAGCAGTTTAGATTACCAACATTTATGAAAACGTATTAAAAATTCCTCTCAGTATTCCTGTCAGACTAGCTTGTATTAGCACTATTTGTGACTGAAAGTTAGCAGAATTTACCTATCTGGCTAAGATTAGCAATTGAGACTTAAAATTCCTCTCAGGAATAGCTTGTTCTAGCTAGCTGGCACATTTTAGAGGTGAGGGATATTTGTGAATTAAAACCATTTATGTGAGTTCATGTTTATGTTTTCTGAGATGATAAAGTCCTCAAAAGACAGAGGAGGTTATGTTTTTCAGTTTTTCAGTAATCTACTGTAACAATAAAGGCTAGCAAGGAAACAATAGAGGTTAATAGCTGCTCAAAAACGTTTTGAGAGTTTTGTAACATGCCAACAGACGCACTCACAGGGAACTCCAACCTTCATAAGTCAGTGTGCCAAAAGACATCATCCTGTGTACACCAACAACTGGTGCTATTCTGACCACATGCGTTACCATGTGTGATATATTTCATCATGGACAGCAAGTTAGAACAAAGAGCGAACATGAAATTCTGCATGAATCTGAGCAAATCTGCTACAGAGACGTTTGATTCGTCTAGTTTGCAGCGATACTGCAATGAGTCATTCGAGGTAATTTGAGTGGTACGCGCACTTCAAGAGCGGCAGAACATTATTGAAAGACGATACGAGATCAGGAAGACCTTCAATGAGCTCAACCCCCAAAAAAGTCAATTGTCAATTGTCAATTTGTGCATGGTGATCATTGGAGCACAATCCACAACATTGCTGCCATTGTCGAGGTGTCATACGGAACAGTTTGGACAATCATCACGTGTGATTTGAACATGCGCCGTGTTCCTGCCAAGTTCGTCCCGAGGATGCTGACCCAGGAGCAGCATGAACATCGCGTCGAAGTCTGCCAAAGAACTCTGTCAGCGAATCTTGGTTGTATGGGTACGACCCTGAGATGAAGCCTTCACAGTAGAAGAGACTGTCACCTTCAAGTGAGGAAAGTGCTTGCTCAACAACTTTTTAAACATTCGCGGCATTGTGCATCGAGAATTCGTGCCCCAGGTGCCAGACTGTCAGTAGCGAATTCTAATGCCAGGTTTTAAGGCATCTGAAGGAGGACGTATGGCAAAAGCGACCAGATCTGTGGCGTGTAAATCTCGAAACTTTTTGATACCACCTCGTATAACATTACTGAAAAATTGTATCACACATAATATTCCACCTTTAATATAAATAGATAATGGAAATGTTTTTGCAATATTAAAATCTCTTTGAAAATAGATCAGATGGAAAAGATCAGGGAAATCAGTCTGCTTTTACTGACAATTTAGCTGGTTTTTTACACAAACTAAATGACGCAGTGACCTGGTTACAGTTGTTTTCTTAGTAATTAACAAAACACATTATAGAATGTGTTATATTGCATGGATTATATCTAATGAGTTAAATAAAATAATTAATATTCATAAACGTTTTGGCCACAAGGGGGAGCTGTGTGACACAAGGCATAAGGCACTGTAAGTCATTACACATCTTCACATAAATAATGTCTGCTACTCAGTGCCGGGCCTCCTGGGATTTCAGATGGTTTGAATGAGAATTTTCAGACATTCCCCCAAAGAGCTGTGAAGACGAGGCCATGCTGCAGTGCCAATGCAGCAAACCTACTGAGAAGGAATCAGAGCACAAACACTCCTTATCTTGTTAATCTATTAAATCTAGGACATACCTAATTAAAAGCTTGTAACATTTTAGAAACCCATTCACATTTATTATATTATAAGCTGCATACTATTATGATGCACGATTTAAATAAATTAATATCATACAGGCATTTTACAAACAAATGTACCTCTTGTCAGATGGGAACAGCTCTACAGTGAGTACATCCAGGGCATTCCACGAGGCGATGCTGATTCCCCCAAACAGACAGAGCAGGGCTATCATGGCCGACTCGCTGTTCCCAAATGACAGGAAGAAACAGCTGACGCAGGAGATCACGCTGGAGCCGGCTGCAGGAGAGCAGAAAGTTAGTTAACATCCACAGCATGCAGCTAAAGCAGCACATTTCTGAAACTTTCTCGACTCACCCAGCATCCTCAGACGTCCGATTTTGTCCATGAGCAGAGCGGACACGATGTTCCCAGGCAGGACAGCCAGCGTGCCGAGGAAACTGACGAAGTAGATCATGTAGGCGTTGTTCTCGTCGCTGACGTCCAGCAGGCAGCCCTCTTTGTTATGCAGGAAGGTGCTGTTGATGAGGCGACTGTTGATCAGCCTGTACTTGAACAGATCTGAAAAGAAGAAAGGAGCCGTATTAGACGAGCAATGAATTGGCAATAAACATCTGTCGAGGGCAATAAATGAAAGCTGATCTCAGTGGTGATGAGCTTTCATGGCCTGTTAGACAGCAGAGGTTTGAAGATTTCCTTGGTCATTTGAACTTTGTATAGTGACCTTGGGTTCGAAAAATAACGTAACAAAAAAAACCTGAGTGTAGTAGATCTAATAAACTAAAGTGCACCAATATTAAAAGCTGTAGCCAAACACTTATGCGATGTTAAAATCAGTGAACAAATCTGGGCGCGTTGGATTATTATTAATGTCTTTGATTAAGTAATTTCCATATTGAGAACTGAACGTATTCTACTTATTAAAATGAGCTACATTTTTAAAAAATCATCTCTTAAAGCAAAAAGAAGGCTCTTTTTTGTGTCCATTAAAAAATATGCCGATTGAACTACATGCAATATTAAGAAACACATTTTTATTACAGGTGCTGATTAGTGTGGTTTAAAAATAAACAAAAATCCAATCTATACAACATTTAAAAAAAAAAAAAAAAAAAAAAAAACCAAATTCACCCTGCTGGGTGCAAGACCCACTTTAAATTTTCTATTATGGCTCAAGTAAACTAAGCAAAGGTCTCATAATTAGTTATTGTACTTACGATAAGCTCAAACCTTTTTTTTTTTTTTTACTTAATAATTTAATTAGCTATTAGCTGATGGTCAACTGTATACTGAAAGCAGTAGTAAAGGTTTATAAATAGTATGCATATATACAGTGGGTGCCAAGTATTGAGGGGGAAAAAAAATCACATTCTCTTATTTTTAACTTTTAAATAATGAAAGTAAACATAATAGGAATCATTTGTTATTTTCTGCAATAAAATTGCTATACAACAATTAATATTTAGTAGGAAGTCCTTTATCTTTCAAAACCGTCTGGAAAAAAAATATGTCTGCAATGTCACTCCCTCAATCCATGCCTGCTCGATGGCTCCCTGTAGGTCATGTACTGTACAGAGGAAAGTTTCTTGACTGCTCCTGCTTTCTTGACTATTGTCAATCATTTGTATATTGGGTTTAGGTCTGGAGATGATCCAAGCCATGACTCCACAAGCTGAACACCTTTTATCACATAGACAGTGACAAGTTTTTCAGTTAATTAGTAGTCAGATAGGCTAGAACTAATTAATGACATCATCTAATTTAGTGCACTGGCAGAACTATAATACACCACAAAAGCTGTCTTAATGTTATTGGCCACCACTGTACTTAAGGATTTTTTTGAGCAATGTTGACTGCATGATTAGGTAAAAATGTGTCTTTGATGATGAAAATGCTTTCAAAAATCTGCCCATGTTTTCTCAGTGGAAAATGCAAAAACATTTTTTTTTTCACATTCCTTAACAGACCCTGAAAGAGGCAGTGTTGCTAGGATACCTGAAACCTTTCCCTACACGGTTCCACTGAATGAGGTCATTCTGACTGATGCATTTCTCACATTTCTCCATCCTCAATTCAATGATTATAAACCTCAGAGATTGAGGTCTGCTTCTACCAGTCTGTATGATATTACAGCAGAGTGAATGAGATTTAGGATACAGAGTGGAAGATGCCAGAGAGGATGTGCTTGGGCCCAAAAATAAAGGCCTTGTTCTGACCTGTGTTGTAGAAGAGGGTAGCGATGAAGGTGCAGTTCTTGAAGAAGGTGTTGGTGGAAGTGATGTCCTCGAAGTAACACTCTTCAAAAAGGGAGTCCTCGAATATCATGGACTTCATCTTAAGATTCAAAAACCTATGATAAAGCCAGAAGACCGTCTCAGTGCTCCAGAGAAATCCTTAGCTGTCGTTACATGGACTTTTATGTATTATGGGTCGAGTTTATTGGAAATGATCAATGTCTGGCGTCTGACATTTTGAAGTGCTTACTTGGTGTTGAAGTACTCTCCCTGACGATGAATCTGGTTCTCCAAGGTGAAGTTGAAGGTCATATGCTCCACTTTCTGCTTGATAAAGACCTTGGTGCGTGAGTTGTACTCCTGCTTTTGCAGGTATTTGATCATGTCAGGGAACCAGACGGTGAGGCCGTAGTAGCTGAGAGGGGAGACGGGGGAGAGAGATACATGAGTCACATTGATACGAGTGAATGATTCAAGTCAATAGTAGTATAGCATAGTAAAGCTCAGCTAGCTTTAGTGAACAAAATAACAAAATCAAAAGCTAAATGCAAACGTTAAAACTAGCGAAGCATTAAAAAAAACTGTCAGTGCTGTCATATTTGCACATTAATCTAGCTCTGCTGGGTTTTAATAACTTTTAACAGTTGCAGTTTGGATGCTTATGGTAAACTCCATCCATTCATCTACAGTAGGAACCTCTATATTCTAACTAGGGGCCGTGGAGTAGAGACCTGCACTCTGGAGTTCTGGAGTACCGCGGGACCCTGCACACGGAGTGCGGCGCGGGACAAGATTTGATGGGTGAATGCGGGTGCGGGCGGTAAGGTCCTCATATATGTGCGGGTTGCGGGAGAATAAAATTAATCGCGGGACTCCCGCAAAATGGAATTATCTTAAAATTTATTTATTGA